>PVIH01010994.1:0-71547 GCA_004025045.1 Sigmodon hispidus
TCTTTGATGTGGTTGAAGGCTTAATAATTGTAGGTATAGTTCTTTTTAGTTCAAAAGGTATATTAGATATGAAACTTTAGACTCACAATGATAAGGTAGATAATGGAATATTCTCTTTAATTTTGGAATACAAATAGACTGGATATTGTGACTGTAATTCTTGCTTGAGAGCTGTTCTGTTGTGTGTAATTTTGCTATACGGAAGTTGAAACCTTCCTTTTTAATTAGACAGAAAAGAGGAAATGTGGTGGAATGTTCTCTGTATGATGTAAATAAATAACTGTTTGGACCCATGCAGGGCACCGTAGAAGTGGGTGGAGAATCAGAGGCAGCCAGGTAGGAAGAAGGGGTGGAGTTTACTAGTCGCCATCCGTCCCCCGAAGAAGAAGCATGTAGGAATTCAGGTGAGCCATGGGCTGCAAGCCACATGGTGGGTAGATTCATGGAAATGGGTTGATTTAAGATAAAAGAGCTAGCTAGTAATGTGCATAAGATATGGGCCAACAGTGTTAAAGTATATAAGCGTGTGATTCATTTCTTTTGGGGGACAAAAGCCTCGGGCACACAGACCAGGTTCCAAACTGCCAGCACCACACGTGCGCCAGGCACAAACCTCCAGCCCCAAACAGGCCGGGAAAAACATACTACAACAAGGAATGTCTCAAAGTTTTCTGTCAGTGTAATGAATTACTTGATTGTTTGGAGTGGGGGCATGGGGACATCATCCTGTTAGCTCTAACAAGTGTCTAGTCTAGAGAGAGGAGTTTTAATACAGGGGAAATTTTCCTCCATGCATCTAAGAAAAGCCATGGTCAAGCAAAACCTTTAACATGTTCTCATATAAATAGAACAACTATAAAAGGAGAGCAAGAGGAGACAGAGGTTCCTTTCAAGAACAAGTAACTCCTGAAAACCAGATTCTCAACCAGCCTTCACAGAAAAAAAGTGAATAATTTTGGCCATCTGCATGGTCTTAAACATAAAATAGGGCAGAATAACCAAAAAAAAATGGTATTTTTCCTTAAGAGTGTGAGGGATCACAGTTCTTAGATATAAAATGTAAATTCATATGAGATGCTGTTTAGACAACTAAGTCTTACTAGTCATATTCTTGATAAGAAAAATACTGTCCAGATATAGAACACCTTGAAATTTGCTCAATTCAACACTGGAAGCCAAGGTACAGGCCTATAATTGTTTAAACCTAAATAAATAATAGTTGAATTTCTTTTCTTTCTCTCTCTCTCCCCGACTCTCTTTGGTAGTATGTTACATATTTAATAAAACCTGAAATATCCAGAGACAGCACACAGTCAAATCCTAGCCAGACAGCTCAGGAATTTCTTGATCTTTGAGTTCAAGCACTAACAGTTGGGATTTAATGGCATACACCTTTAATCCCAGCACAGGGAAAGCCTGGGAGTGGTGACCCTTAATCCCATAACTCCAGAGACAGAACTTTCTCTGTTTCTGGGATTTCAAGGCTAGCTACTAAATAGAGTAGTTCCTATCTATAATCCTAACCTGGATGGGGTACAGCTAGCAAGAAGGGCATTTAAGGCCTTGTAGGAAACTAGCAGAAGCAGTATCAACCAAGAGACCAGGAGCGAGGCTGAGGAAGTTGGAAGACAGCTGGGTGAGAATTGACTGTGGTGTTTCTCTCTCTGATATTTCAGCCTTTCCCCAATATTTGGCTCTGAGTCTCTTTCTTTACAATTTGAATTCATGCACAACCTGTCTCTGTGTCTCCGTCTATCTCTGTGTATCTTTGTCGCTCTTTGTTGCTCTCTGTCTTGGTGACAGCCAGTACAACAGCTAGCCAAATGCCTGAAATTAGATATTGACATTATCACTCTTAAGATCAGCCTTGGAACAATTGTTACTATGTGGGACATTTCTTAGAATGGTTGAATACTATTGTGACATCTAGAGTATACTAGTCTTTATGTGTACAGTCATACAACCTGGAAACCAAGGTACTTTAACTTTTCCTTTTCTATTTGTATATATTTCTTTGTTTTCTTATCTTTTTGGCAGATTTTGTCTTAGTTAGAATTCTGTTGCTGTGAAAAGACACCATGATCACAGCAACTCTTATGGGGGTACAAATTGGAAAAGAAAAAGTGAAACTATCTCTATTTGCAGATGCTATGATTGTATACATAAGTGACCCACAAAAATTCTACCAGGGAACTTATACAGCTGATAAGCACCCTCAGCAATGTAGCAGGATACAAGATTAACTCAAAGTACAATCCTATACAGTCAAGATAAAAGGGCTGAAAAAGAAATAAGGGAAGCATCACCCTTTATAATAGCTACAAATAGCATTGTATACCTTGGAGTATAACTATAACCAGAGAAGTTACAGATCTATTTGACAAAAAATTTAAATCAATGAAGAAAGAAATTGAAGAAGATATCAGAAAATGAAAAGATCTCCCATGTTCCTGGATAGGTAAGATCAGCATAGTAAAAATGGCAATTCTACCAAAAGCAATCTACAGATTCAATGCACCCACTGCCCATCAAAATCCCAACACAATTTTGTACAGACCTTGAAAGAACAATACTAAATTTTATTTGGAATAATAGGAAAGCCAGGATTGCCAAAACAATTTTGCTCAGCAAAAGAACCAAGCTACAAACCCCGACCTCAAGTTATACTATAGAGCTACAGGAATAAAAACAGCCTGGTACTGGTGTAAAAACAGACTTGTGGATCATGGAATCAAATTGAAGATCCAGACATTAACCAAAAAACCTATGAACACCTGATTTTCTATAAAGAGGCCCAAAATATTCCATGGAAAAAAGATAGTATCTTTAAAAAATGGTATTGGCATAGCTGGATGGTAGTGTGTAGAAAAAATGCAAATAGATCCAAGCCTATCACCCTGCACAAAACTCAAATCCAAGTGAATCAAAGACCTCAACATAAACCCAACCACACTGAACTTGACAGAAAAGAATAGAAAACACTCTCCAACGAATTGGCACAGGCGACTGCTTCCTAAATATAATATCAGTAGCACAGACACTAAGAACAACAATAAATAAGTGGGACCTCCTGAAACTGAGAAGCTTCTGTAAAGCCAAGGATACAGTCCATAAGACAAAATGACAGCCTGTAGAATGGGAAAAGATTTTCACCAACCCTACAAGTGACAAAGGACTGATCTCTAAAATATATAGAGAATTCAAGAAACTGGAGCCTAAACCTTGAATAACCCAATCAAAAAATGAGCTTCAGAACTAAAGAAAGAATTCTCAGCAGAAGAATTACAAATGGCTGAAAGGCACATGAAAAGTGCTCAACATCTTTAGCCATCAGAGAAATGCAAATCAAAACAACTTTGACATACCATCTTACACCTGTTAGATTGGGTAAGATAAAAGACACAGATGACAGTCTATGCTGGAGAGAATGCGGAGCGAGGGGAACACTTCTCCATTGTTGGTGGGAGTGTAAGCTTGTTCAGCCACTTTGGAACGCAGTATAGGGATTTCTCAGAAAACAGGGAATCAATCTCCCCAAGGATCCAGCAATACCACTACTGAGCATATACCCTAAAGATGCACATTCGCTCTCCAAAAGCATTAGCTCAGCTATGTTTATAGCAGCATTATTAATAATAGCAAGAACCTGGAAGCAACCTAGATGCCCCTCAACTGAAGAATGGATTAACAAACTGTGGTACATCTACACTATGCAGTACTACTCAGCAGTAAGAAAAAATGATATTCTAAAATTTGCAGGCAAATGGATGGCTTTGGAGAATATCCTCCTGAGTGTGGTATCACAAACTCAGAAAGATAAGCAGGGGATGTACTCATTCATTAGTGTACTTTAAACAATAAGCAAATCATGTCCAAGCTGCAAACCACAATCACTGAACAGCTTGGGATCTGATACACCTTGGACCTGCACCTTGGAGACCATTCCCTCCAGAGGAACACCTGACCCCGTCTTGATGTTGAGGTGAGGAAAGTGGATCTGCCTGGAATGGATGCTGAACTAAGCCACTTTGGAACCTTGGGACCTCCTGCCCTTGCTGGGGAAGAGATAAAGTGATGGGGAGAAGAGAGAGTGACTAGGAGGAGCAGGAGGGGTAGGGAGTTTGAACAAGGGGATACTTGGATAAAAAATATGACTTTATTCATAATAATAATAATAAAACGAAAAAAGAGAAAAAAAAGGAAACATTTAATTCAGGTTGGCTGGCTTACAGTCTCTGAGGTTCAGTCCATTATCATCATGGCAGAGAGCATGGCAGCATGCAGGCAGACATGGTCCTGGAGAAATAGCTGAGAGTCCTAGATCTTGCAAGCAACAGAAAGTTGACTGGGACACTAGGTGGTATCCTGAGCTTAGAAAATTACAAAGCCAACCCCCATGGTGACATATTTCTTCCAATAAGGGCATACCTACCCCAACAAAATCATAGCTCCTAATAGTGCCATTCCCTATGAGATTATGGGGACCAATTACATTCAAACTACCACAGACTTCAAGTACTGTACTAAATATAAGTAAAGAAAGAGGATATCAAGTTTTATTTCTTTTTCTTAGTGGAACTAATTTCTTTTTTCTCCATTTAGGATGATGTATATAAATTTAGATAATAAATTATACATATAATAGGTATATCCCATTACACACATATATACTATATACATACATAATGTATATTACACTATATATGTATACATACTGTTTTTATATAAAGTTATGTTACTTGAGATACAACTTAATTATATTGAGTTATATTCTAGTTTCTTCAGAGATTTGACTATGAATGGATGTTGAATTTTGTCAAAATCTTTTGCTACAAGTATTGATTATAATGACATGATTCCTGTTCATGAGTTCACTTACTGATTTGTATTACATTTATTGATATGTGTATGCCCAAATATCCCTGCATCTCTACAATAATGTGAAGTTGATAATAGAGAATGTTCTTTTTGTTGTATTCTTTATTTTAGTTTGAGAATTCTTGCATCTGTGTTCATCAGGGACATAGCCCTTTAATTTTTTGTCACTTCTTTTTCTGTTTATTTTTAGGGTAATAATAGCTTCATGAAATGAGTTTTATAGCATTCCTTCCATTTATATTTCATGGAAAATTTTGAGGTGCATTGATATTCATTTATTTGTAAAGATCTGTTAGAATTTATTTGAGCTTTCTCTCTCTCTCTCTCTCTCTCTCTCTCTCTCTCTCTCTCTCTCTCTCTCTCTCTCTAAGTTAGAAGATGTATATTGAATTTGTCACTCTCAAGACCAGTCTTCGATCAATTGCTATGATATGAGACATTTCTGAGCATTCTCACCCTATACTGAGTATACTGTAGCATTCTTCTGTTTACTCCGTCAGTCCTTTTGCTCCTAAAAAGTGGAGCCCCAGATGCACTGCCCATCAGAATTTTACAAAGCCCACTGGACCAATCATAGGAGTCCTCTCATAAAAGTCCCTTCCATTTTATATCCACAGCAAATATGCATTACCAATTGTCTTGGTGTAGTGATGCTTCTAGTGCTGTGATAAAATGCTGACAATAAGCAGCTTAGGGGTGAATGGGGTGGGGGCATTTTCTCAATGGATGTTCGCTCTTAAATGACTCTAGCTTGTGTGACATTGACTAGAACACTAACCAGCACACTGTTTCAATCTCATAGTTAAAAGCCCAAGTTGTTTATGTCACTAAAAATAATAGGTAACTTATAAACATCTAAAAATTAATATGCTTTTAAAAAACTAATTTTTTTGGTGTTCAGTTTGCTCTCTCTCTCTCTCTCTCTCTCCCTCTCTCTCTTTCTCTCTCCCTCTCTCTCTCTCCCTCTCTCTCTCTCTCCCTCTCTCTCCCTCCTCCCTCTCTCTCTCTCCTCCTTCTCTCTCTCTCCCTCCTCCCTCTCTCTCTCTCCTCCTTCTCTCTCTCTCTCTCCCTCTCTCTCTTTCTCTCTCTCTCCTCCCCTCCCCTCCTCTTCCATCTTCTCCCCTCATCTCCTTTCCCTTCTCTTCCCTTTTCTCTCCCTTTATGTATGCTAGATGTTAGCCCTGTACTGTCTGATGAATAATTGGAAAAGATCTCATCCCATTTTGTGGGCTGCTGTTTTGTCCTAATGACAAGATTCTCTTTATCAACTGTTGGAGTTGATGCCTGTACTTTTGGAGTTCTGTTGAGACAATTATTTTCAATGAGATCAAGCTTATTTTCTACTTTCTCTTTTATCAGATTCAAGATATCTAGTCTTCTATTGAGGTTCTTCACCTGTTTGGATTGAGCCTTATGCAGGGTTATAGATCTGTTTTCATTTTTCTCCACATAGATATCTAATTTGAGTATCATCATTTGTTGAAGATCCTGTTTTTTCTCCAGCATGTATTTTTGGCTTGTTTGTCAACAACTTGGTGTCTGTTTTTATGCTAGTACCCAGCTGTCTTGCAACTTCCTCAGCCTCGCTCCTGGTTGCTTCTCCCAGTGGCTTCTGTTCTTTCTGGGTTTCTACAGCCCTTATATACCCTTCCTGGTTAGGATTAAAGGCCTGTAGCCTTGAACTCACAGAAACAGAAGTTCTATCTCTGGAACTGTGGGATCAAGGTGTTTATCACCACTCCCTGGCTTTCCCTGTGCTGGGATTAAAGATGTGAGTGAGTGACTCAGCTGTTTATCCTAGTATTCAAGGTTTAAGAATTTCCTTAGCTGTCTGTCTAGGATTTGACTGGGTGTTCTCTCCCCAATATTCACGTTTTATTAAATATAATATATATCCACACATAATAGAGGTAAAAACTCTGAACTATAATTTCACTATAAGTTTATATAATTTGTTTCTGACTGATCCATTTAAGAACTATCTAATAGGATTCTTGAAAATGAAACCTTCAGTTCTTGTGAGCTTCCAGTAATTGGAGATAATAAAGACACAGGATAATTTTTCTATATATTAAATTATAGAGTGAAACAGAGTTAGTAAATTGGTTTGACTTCGGTGTTAACTCTTAACCAGTCATTGGTACTTAAAATGGCTGTGTTGAGAAGAGTTGGAAATAGAGTTTTTAGAGGGTTTACTGGCAATTTTGCTGTATGTATGCATACATATATTTGTTTATATACTTAATATTACATGAAGCCCCAAGTGGTACTATTGAGAACGTAAGAGGCAAGGGAGAACAGGAGGGGGCAATAGGTGCTCATGCTCAAAGTACATGTTGTACTTAAAAATATCGCTGTGACAATACTTATTTTGTACAGTGAATTCTTGATATCAATTCTTTAAAGCAGAAAGTATGTTAATGAAGCCAGAAGTTTTCTGATCCATCCAGGCCTGTGGTCTGGAGGATACTCTTTCACCCACAATTCCACAGCTGCTTATAAAATAATTACTCAGATGCTTATATTAATTATAAACTGTTTGGCCCATGGCTCAGGCTCATTACCAACTAGCTCTTACAAGTTAACTCATTTTTATTAATTTATGTATTGCCACATGGCTTCGTAACTTTACCTGTGTCCCATTCCATTTTGCTTTCTAGGCTGCAGCCTGCAGTGTCTCTTGACGCCACCTTTATCTTCTTTGTCTCTGTTTGGATTTTCCGTCTGCCTCCAAGCTGCCTTGTCATAGTCCGAAACAGCTTCTTTATTAACCAATGGTAATAAAGCATCTTCATAGCATGCAAAAAGATATCTCATATCATGTCAGATTTCACTTTGAATATTTTTTGTACCCTTCTAGATATATTATTTTAAATTTAAGCAGTAGAGGAGCTTATGGGTAGGGGCTCTATTTTTTCCTCCTTTCAGATCTATGAACCATCTGTACTTGCTTCAAATATAGTCCCTTGTTGTTCCCTATATCAGAATCACTTCTCTGGCCCTGTCTTCTAATGTTACTGACTCTACCCTCCATTGCATTGCTATTCTACGTTCCATATCTCTTGAGGTGTTTATCTAATTATTCTTTATCAATAAAAACCCAGGAGTCAGATATCACGGTAAAAACCTGAATGATCAAAGAAGCAGCGGAGAAGTGGAGAAGCAACTACTGATATGCTCTCTGTAGTCCTCCATTCAAAAGGACATGTCTCCTTCTTAGCCCCTCCTACTGCTTTCTGCCCCTCTATCTCACCTTGGTCCTCCAAAAACGTCTATAGCTAACTTTCATCATCAAGAATCTATCTCCACTCTCTGATTCAGAACAAACTTTATTAGCACTCTTGGGAGTGTAAGAATGTGATCCCAGAACAATCTCCTCCCAAGCTCTGCCACTCTGGACCCAATGGACACTGAAGTTCTCTGGCTTTAATTCCACAGTCTTGTCTTCCTAGCCACAGTGCTTGGTTCATATTTGGCCTTATGATACCTGCTGTGCGTCATATTTTGTTCTCTGAACAAAAAAACCCTCGTATGTGTATGCTTCACATACTAGCATCAGTTAGGCTGTGTCTTGGGACTCATTTTTAACCACACCTGAAACTCAAGGAATTCCTGTTTAGATGACTCTTTGTGCTGCTCCTTCCTTCTGCAATCCTCTCTCAGTTGTTGAAGGAGACTGGGGAAGTATCTTCAGTTCCCACTAGCTATTCTTCCTGACTACCCACTGGATATTTGTTGGTTGCTTTTCCTTTACTGTAGCCAACACAGATAACCACTTTATAAAAAGAGAAAGGTTTGTTTTAAATCCTGGTTTTTGAACTTCTAGCCTATGATCATTTGGATCTGTAGCTTCTGAGCCTGTGGCAGGTAGCCCATCTGACAGGAAATGCATGGTAGAGCAAGGATGCTCACATCATGTCCAGGCAATAACTAAAGGGAGAGGAGCCTACCTGGATCCTTCATGTAAAGTTCCCAGCACCTCTCAGGAGCACCAAGGAGGGGACTAAACCTCTAAACGGGAGCCTTCAGAGGACGTTCCAGATACAAACTGTGGCAGGTCTCTAGGGCCACTTCTGTCTTCTTCAACCTGTACTTTCTCTCCATAGATAGACTGAAAGTCGAAGTTAGCATAAAAATCAATAATGCTGAATATAATTCTCCTCACCCTTAGAAAATAGTTTTTTCCTCTACTAAGGAAATGGCTTTTCTGTCACTTTTATATTTGAAAGAAAGTTGTTAGCATTTTCATAACTAGAGGCTCGATGTTTTCCACTTATGCCAGATCTTGCCTTTAAAAATAACAAATTGTTTCATTCTACTCTGTAACAAACTGCCCTTCACCTTGAACTTGTCTGAAGTGCAGTTAATGTTTCTAATGAGAAATAAAGCTGACAAAGACAAGAAGAGACACAGGTACTAGACATGTTGCTCCTCCTGAGGGGAACATCTTGCAGTTTTACATTTTAGTTTATTTTTTCTTTTCAATTTAAAACACCGCTGACTCTGTCACGTTTTAGTGTGCGAATCCTTGCCTTAGCCTGTTAGTGTCCATATAATGTTTATTTTTTGAAAGCAGATAAAGGTGGGCATATCACAGCAGTTATCATATTTTAAAATAATTCTTTAAGACACTGGAAAGCAGAGGGCCTTTAAACTATAGTTTGACGAGCTGTGAAACACAAGTGTGCGAGATGGCAAGTAGAACAGTTCTAGTCCGAAGCTTGCTTTTAACTAAGGCCTGAAGGCTCAGTCAGTCTTGAGTGTTGGGGGCAGGGAGTGGGTAACATGATATAAAGTTTCCTAAAGAAACTAAGAACAAAGGTAAAGAGAGGGAATGGTACTGCCTCCCAGACATGGCAGCAGGAAATGAAACGGTGAGAGAGAAACTGCTCTTTCTCCACACTGTTTCCTTGAAGCGTGTTTTATCTTAGACATCCTTCTGAGTGCTGTTTTCATTATCCTCATTAGAAATTATGGGAACATTTACTTAGTTTAAATTCTTGCCTTTAGTTCCCTCAAGACTCATCAAATGCTGGATTAATGAAAAGGGTAAAGTACATTGTAAAGAATTTTCTTCTTTACTAAATCAGTGAGCGTTATTTTGAAAAGTGTGCTTAGGAAAGAAAAGGTCTTTTTGCAGTGGTAACACTTCATATTTTAGAGGAAAACGTGCATCTAATTAAAATTCCATTTGACATTCATAGTATATTATTTAAATACCAAATGATTATTAAAATCACATTTAATTGTGACTTGAAAAATATAACAGATATATACCCATGAAACAGCTGTTAAACATCACCCAAATTTCCTTGATCAATTTTTTTTCTTTTTCTGTCTTTTTTTTTTTCTTCTTAGGCATTTTTCTGCCAGTTAAAATTAGTCTGACTTAAAAATATCCTCTTACGGGGCTGGAGAGATGGCTCAGCAATTAAGAGCACCGTCTGCTCTTCCAGAGGACCCGGGTTCGATTCCCAGCACCCACATGGCAGCTAACAACTGTCTGTAGTTCCAGTTGCAGGCAAACAGCAAGGCAAATAAATAAATAAATAAATAAATAAAGTTTAAAAAAAATATCCTCTTACACATATATGGATATACACATACATAAATCTCATATATTATAATGAGATTTTGTCAAAATAAATAACATTATATTGAGCAGGATAAGCCCTGGACTTTCTATGCATGTAAGGTGTGACACAGAAAAGCACATGAGTGCGCCACAGTGAAGATGGACAAGAGCACAGACCTCCAGTCCACGTTGAATCATAATAGAATTATTACAACTGCACTGTTCAGTGAGATCAGAGGGTTCTGTGACACTGACTGCCATCAGCAGCTATAGCAACGCCATGTCAAATTCACTCTCTAGGAAGAAGCAGTTTTACATTTTCAAAGGTTTCAATTGAGTTTATCGTGGTGAACCTTCCGTTCAGGGACTGCAAATGAGGGTGTTGCCACCACATTTGTAGGCACATGGAGAGCACTAATTACATTGCTTTATTCTTCCTTCTATTTTACAGTATGCTTCAGTAATTTCATAGCTTCTCTGAATAGCACCATTTTTAACTCTAGATTCTGAAAGTCCGGAAGGACAAACAGACTTGCACTGTTATTACCTGATTTTTCCTCCTCGTAAGAAGCCAGCAATTCTACAGTCATTTTCCTCCTATGCTTCCTTGCACCAATTCTTTGTTCATTACTTAGGCAAACCCCTTTAAATAACTCACACTAATAAACAGTCTTGCAGAGAGTTGGGTGCAGTTACACATGGCTCTTTTCCCCTTGTTCCCTTTCTCCCCTGCCTCCCTCCTTCCTTTCCTTTCTCTGCCTCAGATTGTCTTTTGTTTTTAGAAAAACAGCCCAGGATGTCTGGGTAAGAGTGTGATGTCAGCACAAGTGTCTAATTCCTTTCTTTCCAGATCCCCATTAGAATGACTGATAGATATAAAAATAAGAGAAAAAAACCAAAACAAAACCTGTCCCAGGGCTGACGCTTGGGAAGGCTGAAATGTGCACACCAAATCTCCAAGAATTTCTGTGAGATGAGAGTGAATTGAAAGAAAAGGCCAACACAGGACTCACCCTAAGTGGGAGAGGAGCCATGTAGAGGCGAAGTGACAGAAACACACGCAGAACTCTGCTAATAGAACTTCAGTTAAAAGAACAAGGGGTGGGCACAGGGTTAGACCATCTGGAGGTCAGGGGAACATCTGGATTCCTTCAGTGTGTTTGAAAAGCGTTGTTTTCAGGGTGGGGGTAGCAGCTTTAGAGCAACAGGGCTCACTTACTACATTGCCAGGGTAAAGACACCATGCCAGGACCCCTGGGAAAGGAGCAGGGACGTGTGTGGATGGTTTTTTTTTTTCTTTCCAGTTTCAAATATACCTCAGTTTATTTCCTAGGAATGCATTCTTGGAAGAGTGATCAGGTTCAAGGCTATGAACAGTTTTATGACTACTGGATTAAAACATTTCACAGAGTAGCAGTTTGCACTTCCAGAGTTCTCAACTATGCTGAGCTGTAACAGTAGATAAAAATGACAACTCACAGTTGTGAGTGTTAGCGAATTGATTCATCTTTCTTAATGTGTTCTGGGCATTTACATCCATTTTTTTTGAACAAACATCTTTTGCAATTTTTTGTGGCCTCTATATTTCATTTTGATTTGTTATATTCCTATTTAAGAAGAAAAGTAAGAGCTGTGAGTCGTATGTAATTGCAATTCCTTACGTCTGAGTTTAGGAGAGAAAATGTGACTTCCAGGGACTGCTTGAGTGACACCCAAGAGGGTCAGTGAACCCAGTCAGGCTTCAGTTTTACAAGCTTTGTAGTTTTAGTGTGAGCATCTGAACAGATGGATATTGGCTAAATCCTGTGAGTCACAGATCTGATCACTTTGCTTTTGAAAGGGGGGCAATTTTCTTTTAGGGAACAGCTCAGAAAGAGAAGGTGATGATCTTAATCTGTACAAATACTTTAATTCGATTCCTCTTTTATATCACCGAGAGAGGCCTGGCCAGGTGTTACAAGATGGGCACCTAATAACTAACTGTGTGGTTTTTAAGAGACTGAGGTGTATTGTCCTAAGCAATGAGAGCAGGGAGCAGAGGGCCTCCTCAAACAGAGTCCTGGCCTCTGGAAATCTGAGGTAAACAGGCTCTGTTTACAGCTTGCTTAAGGAGACTTGAATTCCAGAGCCCACAAAACTAATTCATCCACAGATAAATGAACCCCATGGACCCACAGGGCACTTAATGCTGCAGAGATCTTTTGCAGCCTATCTGTCTGCCCGATTTCTCATCAGTAGTCACACTATGTGGTCACGAGAGGTGCTCAGTGAAACCTGTGACTTTGCACCTTTACCGTCCTTCTGCTGTTTTATCTTTTTTGGCTTCTTAAGAAGAGAGCTGATTGTTCCTGTGCTTTCTTTATAAGAAATGGAAAGAAAGTTGCTGTCTAGGCAGCTTGGCTGACTCCCTTTCGAGCTTCATCGCTAGAGGCTGTGAAGGGGCCATGGCCCTGGTGGTTCCTTCATCCTGTTTGAAGACCCTAATGAAATGGGCAGTTTTCAGAGTGCTGGCAGCCTGCAGTTCTCTGCAGCTGAATTCCAACCCCTAATGAGTGCCCTTAAATCTGCCATCAGATGACTTTATTGACTCTCAGATCATAATTAACCAACACCCTCTTTTGCAGTTATTTTGATGGCACCCCACCCCCATCTTGTGTTTGAATGTCTGGATCCAGCCCAAGTTAGATATTTCAACAGATGCTTAGTGGCTAGACACCAGCCAGGGATTGTCTTCCTGTCACTCCTGAAGGAAACGATGGGAAGTTGGCTGCCTCGTGGCTTAGAGTATTTTCTAGAACCACTTGGTATCTTGAAAGGAGGGAAGCAGCCCTTTCCTCCTTCACTGGCTAATTGACACTGCGTGTGATGTTTTTATTACTTTTCAATTAGGGGAGGTGATACAACATTCGGTTAGCAGAAAGTCTTGACTTCATTGGAACCACATGCTGGTGGAAATTGTGGACAAAGACGGCTAAATCAGTTGCCACCTTTTTCTTTTGCAGACTGAGATAAAAGTGTGATAAATGGGCAATTAGACAAAGGCCTTGTTGTTTGCTGAGGAGAGGTGTTCTTTGCAGGTCTGTGTCATTTCAGTTTGATTTCTGGACAACCTTTTTGCTCTGCCTGCGCAGGTGAAGCTCTGTGGGTAGATACTGTTTTAACCCCAGAGCATGCTTACACCACAGATCGCACGCCTTTAGTGCAGTACTGTTTGTAATATGAAACAGATAGATTTAAAGGCTTTACCTTGCACTTACAGGATATAGATGACCCCATTAATTAGTGCGGTGGTCTTTATTGGTTAGAGCTGTGAGGTTCATTTTCCTGAGGAGATATTTGTGGCCCAGAGGAAATTAAGATCAGTTCAACATGAGGCCTAATGGCCCAGATGTCACTTAGAGGCAGTTAACACTCTTTTTCTCAAGTCAGTTTTCTGTTTGTAGTCCTTATTTGCTAGGATGGCAACACGTCCCATCATGTCTGCAGGAGCTGTAGAGTAATTTCACTTTTCTAAGACTCTAAGCAGCAGACAATGATATAGCTTGACTATTCCCTTGGAGGGTTTTGGGTTTCAGAAATAATTCTTCCTCTTCTTTCTCTTCCTCCTCCTTTCTCTGGCTCCACCTTTCCCTGTTTCTTCCTCTTTCTCTCCCCTTCTCCTCCCTCCTCCTTCTCCTCTTTTTCTTCTTCTCTATTTCACTTCTGAGTCTGGTTTTTTACTGTGTGGTCCTTGCTGGATTAGACTTGCTATGTAGACCAGGCTGGCTTTAAACTCCCAGATACCCACCTGTCTCTGTCTCCCTAGTTGCTGGGAGTAAAGGAGTGCACCACCATTCCAGCAATTGTTTTTTAAAATATTTATGTGTACATATCTTGGTAATGGGACTCAAGCTGAACTTCAAATTTCATTTATGTTTTATACTTGCCTTATTCAGTCAGTCTCAATACAATTTCATCTACCATCCGTAGTGTACCTGCACTTTGACTATGACTAGACATATACACTCAGTCATGTCTATACTCAAACAGCTTTGGATTTTTGTAGCACTTCAGATTCAGAAATTTTGGATTGGGTAAGTTCAACTTATACACCCCCCCTTTTTGGGAGCAGATTTTCAGTATATGCGTATGTGGTGTGCGTGTGAACATATGTGTGCGTGTGTGTGTGTGTGTGTGTGTGTGTGTGTGTGTGTGTGTATGTGAGAGAGAGAGAGAGAGAGAGAGAGTGAGAGAGAGAGAGGGAGAGAGAGAGGATTCAATGTGAAACTATTGGTAAAGTGTTCACTATAGAGGGAAGTGCTCCTGTGTAATATTTTATATAGCAATGCAATACTAAGTGATATAATTAAGGAAGGACATCAGAGCTGGACCATTTATCCTTTACCCTCACTGCACACTAGCAGTTTCCTGAGACAGACTGAAAGACAAGAAGGACCTCCTCAAGTTCAGGCCCCAGCTGTGTATCATAGCTGTGTCGGCTAGACAGGGCCTGGGTCTGGCTCACATACGTGCAGTCCTGGCCACTGCCATCCTGGTTTGGTTTATCTCAGACAGCTTCTTCCAGCAACTTCCACTGTAAATTTGCAGCACACCTTGAGGGGACTCATGTCGAAGTTCAAAGGAGTCTGGTAACTGATTAAAAATGTCTTTTCCAGTTTGAGGCTCCCTCTGTTCTTTCTAAATAAGCAATTGGCCAGCAGCAGAGGTCCCCGGAGAGGCAATGGGCAGGACATTGCAGGCATGGGGCAGGGAAGAGGTGAGCCATTTGTGTAATCCATTGGTCTCAGAGACAGTCAGCTCCTTCACTGGGTCACATCTAGCCTGGGCTAGCACCTGACACAGAACAGTGGAGGTCTGAAAATATTCTTAACATTGATGGAGAACCTGCTTACAGTTACTATTTAAATAATCATTATTTAAGTTACTGATCGGAATGTGAATGGCTGGAGTCTTGCTTTGAAGCATCTCCTGGAGACACTTTCCAGCCACCAGGAGCTGTCGTGGCTGAAAGCAAGGTAGAAGGCTGCCCAGGCTTAATTGAAGACTGTAGCTGGGAGTGCAGTTGAAATCAGACTGCCCTTCTGCAATTACAAAAAAATAAAGTCAGATCCTGCAAAGAGGCTATGGAGAGAAACAGTCCTCTGTCAAAACAGTCCTGTGAACCATCCTTCACCAACCAAGACAGTGAATGCCCATTCTTTGCTCAGATTATTCCTTAAACATTTCAGCCACAACGCAAAGACCCTTGGTGGTTTCCTTGAAGAAGCTCTGAAGAGAAAGGACACTATATAGTCCTATGGCTTTACAGGCATCACCAAGGTAGAAGGGTGTGAATCTTGGGAAAGATGGCTTGCCTTTGCAAATCCTAACTTTTCCTTCTCCAGAATGGGAAAGCAGTGCTTATTTCAGAGATTTTCTAGGTGTGAGGAAATAGTACTGTGGGATTAACTGGGTCAGTGGCAACAGTGAGGGTGTAGTATAAGGCAGCTATTGGTGATGTTGATATTGACACTATTAGCTGATGCCAAAGTAAATTATAAGAACCCCATAGAGCATCAGGCCTAGAGTATGCTGGGTTTCAAGTACCTCATTTACTAAGTCCTCACAAAATGCTGCTAGTTGGTACTTTTAGGCATTGTATTGAGGGAAAAGAGATCAAAGGATGGCAGTCTTCATATGCCTTCAGCTGGGACACAAGTAGCCAGGATTCAAACCCAGGAGCTGCCACAGTTCATGTTGCTTTCAGTAGAATAAAGCATGCATTCCTTTCTGAAGACAGAGAGCACAAGCCCTTCAGCCAGAGACTTGTTTGTTCCTCTGTGATCCAGGAGTAGAAATGGCTGGCAGGACTGCTCACCTCCCTTCTAGCCAAAGCCTGTCTACACCCTGCACACGCTGCCTCTTTTAAACGGTTTCCCTTCTTGCTTTTCGCTCCTTCCTTTCCTCTCTCCAGTGTTTGACAGTGTCTCACTGGGAAGCCTGGGCTGGCCACAAATTAATTTTCTTGATTGTATTTCTCAAATGCTGAGACTACTTGGTTAATACTTATCCTTAAAAAAAATCATTATTTTATTTTATGTGCATGGATAATTTTCCTTTCATGTATGTCTGTGTATTACATGTGTGCCTGGTGCTCATGGAGGCCAGGAGAGGGTGTCAGATCTCTTGGAATTGCAGACAATTGTGAGCTGTCACATGAGTGCTAGAAACTGAACTCAGATCTAGAAGAGCAGCCGGTATCTCTTTATTCCTAATCTGAATCTTTTTCTAAATGACTGAACCAGTCTTATCTGTTGTTCATGAGGGACTAGCTAGCAGACATTTTAAAACTACAAACCTATTCACAGAACTTTCAATATCACTTCTGGCTTGGAATAATCTATTTATAGATGTATCTTTTCGCTAGACAGTAAGATCTCCAAGGGTCATATTCATTGTTCCATTACTTATGGAACACAAACTCTACCCAGATAAACAATCAAGGAATATCTGTTAAATTAAGCTAAATATAGCATATCTTGGAGAAGGATGGTTCCAAAGGTCATGTTCTTCAATCTTTTAATCTATAAAAGAGAAATGGGAAAAGGTTAAGAAATCAAAAAGCATTTTGTTTTGTTTTTTTTTTCTGCTTGTATGGACATATTTTATATCTACTTAAGGGCTTTGTTCCTAGACTTATAGAAATAAGACAGTTAAAT
The DNA here is from genome assembly GCA_004025045.1 of Sigmodon hispidus. Lineage (NCBI taxonomy): Eukaryota > Metazoa > Chordata > Mammalia > Rodentia > Cricetidae > Sigmodon > Sigmodon hispidus. The sequence goes on from PVIH01010994.1 coordinate 17,152, forward strand.
ATTGCCACCAAACACATTTGACAAAAAGTGAAATCTCTAGCAACATTTCAAGTTCCTCATGATTTGCATGTTTAAGAGAAGTATATAACCCTGTGGGAATAGAAAAGCAAACAAAACTAAACTAAAGATAGTACTACTCTTTTTGCTTCTTTCTGCTCTCAATTTCTAGAGCTACCTGCCAGGACTAATCCGGTATGTATCCATATAGGCTACTGTCCAGTAGAATGTACTGTGCTCATCAAATGTTCTAGAGTTGTGCTGTCTAATATGTGAAACCTTCTAATTGTTCATAGTTACTGAACACTTGGACTGTGACTGTTGGGAAAATTAATCTGCTAATATAATTTGTCTTTAATGACTTCAGATTTATACACAGATAACCACTGGCCATATTAACCTGTATCTTTTCTGAGTGTTCAGGCCTATATGTTAAATATAAACAAATAGTTTTGAAAACACATATTATTTATATTACTTGAAAAAGAATGCCTGGAAACTATTAGTACCAGGAGCGTCTGGTTTCCTTTGCTCCCCAGGGCTTGTCTGAGATACTCAGTAATGGTCTTGTCATTTTGTTCTGGGCCCACAGGGGATGTGCTGCAAAAGATGTGTGTGAGCAGGTGTGACATTGGAAGTGGGTTCATGGCAATGGGGCTCTGACCTTTTGTTTCCTTTTTTTTTTTTTCAAATTCTTAATACAGAGTCAGGTGACAGAAGCATTTCCTTACTGTGAATGCTGTTAGCTACAAGTGATATTCTTTAGGAAGGCTATGGAGTACTTTAGTTCTTTTTTAAATGGTTATTAAAAATACCATGAAAAGTGCTAACAATCTGGTTTTAAGCATTAGTCATGCTGACAAGAAATGGGCTCTGGGGTAGTTCTACCAGCTTGCCTCTGATGAGTCCTATATTCCATTCATAAACCCCAGCAAGGATTTTAGAATCATATTCTTTATGAAAACATGAAAATAATTGCTAGACAAATATGTACCAATTTTTGGTTGTTAAAAAAGTGCATAGTAGAGAAAACAAACAAGTGTGTTTTTTAAGTTCAGAAAGAAAAGGCTCTGATGACCAGATGTTGTTCCACCCCTCAAGAAATGGGCTGAAAAACTATATGTCATTATTGTTAGCCCTGGAGTTTGAGGCCCAGTTTTACCTGAACTGACTTTCCCTGCTGGTTACGCCAATTAGTAGATTCCTAGGTTGTTTACCTGCTGTGAGCACTTCCAGGCCTGGGCTCAGTGGGTCTTAAGCAAGATAACACTTTCCACAGAGCTCAGAAACACACATTGTCATAGGAGATCTGAGGAGTGGTATGATGGGATGCTTACCCGGTTCCCCTCAAACCCAGCTAACTATTAAGGTAGGATAAGAATAGGGACCAGTTCCTTGTATTCAAACTTTTCACCCTTATCCCCATAAATCAACCAGGAGAGCATGATTAAACATTTCCTCAGAAACAGAATTACTTTTTATTCCACATTGAAATCATGGAGAATCTCTTTCACTTAACCACAAAAGCAAACTATCCCAAATCAACATGTGAGCTTCTCTAGAGTCTCATCAGACAGAAAGAGGATGTGAATTAAGTTTGCATTTTCAGTGGATGAGTTGACATTCCCTGAGTGACCTGAGGAGAACCAAATTCCTCCTCACATTTAAAGTCTCATGGTCTCTGGGGGCAGTGACCTTCCAGATCAGGGGCTATAATAGCTTAGGGTCTCTTTGTAGCCTGGCTTAGGGCTTGGCTTGGCACATCATCGTTACTGAGAACACATAGAAATGCATGCTTAGGACCCATCACTGAATGGGAATCTGCATTTTAACAAGGCTGCAGGTTAGTTTTTAAGAAGAAAAATGCATTTAATGTTAGCTATATGCCTGGCTGTATGTGTGTGCACTACATTCCTCCAGTGTCCTCGGAGGAAATGCAAATCCCTGGAACTGGAGTTATAGATGATTGTGAGCTACCATATAGCTTCTAGGAACCAAACCTAGATCTTCTGAAAGGACAAGCAGCACTTCCCTAATTGCAGAGACCTCTTCTCAGTAATTTTCATGCATTAAAAGCTGCTAACCACTAGCTGAGGGAGTCTGAGTTTGAACACAAGTTCCATTTGGCCTCTAAGGTCCTTGATTACAGAATGTATCTTGCAATCTTTCTGATCCAAATCAACTTTCCTTTCTGAGCACCTACAATGCTTGGCATTTACAAAGCATCCCATTTCTTTGCATTACTCTAAGCTCCCCGCCCCCCCAGAGATCTGCCGTTTTGCTCTAGGAAGCCAGGTGGCTATGTTTGAGATAAAGATTTGCTGTAAGTTGATTACCATCTATGGCTCTGAAAAATTAAGTGGAAACATCTGTTCTAAGGTCAGGAAGAATTCAGTTGACTCTTAGATCCCTGAAATCCACACAATATGGTCAAAGCTTCCTTGTTTAGGGCTGTCCTTATAAAGTGTCTTCACCAAGCTAGAAGTGAGTATTAATCATGTGTCCAGTGCTGGGCTTTTTTAATGTGATAGAGAAAAATCTCAGAGGACATGTGATGATGTAGAGGACTTCACAAATCTGAAATAGAATGTGACACAATAGAAGATAGGTGTTGTCTCTGGATTTAAAGCTTCTTTGCTGTTTTTCTGGGAAAATATATTTGCTGATCTCAAATATATGAACTGTTTTCATTTCTAGTGGCCATCACTGGGATTTGGTTGGCTTGTGGTAGTGTTCATGTAATAAGAATTGCCTTATAGTCACTAGGTACCTGCCCAAGGCTACAGAATCCTATGTTTGCAGATTAGAGTCAGGCACCCCCAGTCATCCCAGCTCTACAAACAGTCCTGATGGACAGGCATGTAGCACTAATCCTAATTGGTCTTAATAAAAACCTGAAGCCAGATATCGGGGTAAATGCTGAAAGATGAGAGAGAAACCAGCCACAACCCCTTCTCACCTCACCAACTCCTCAGTTGAAAGGGTGAGATCTTGTCTGCACAAATGCTCAGACTGAATGCTCCTCAAACTGAATGCCTTGACATCTCAGCCAGTACAAAAGGGACCAAACTCCTGTCTTCTCCCACTTTACATTCCTTTCTCTGCCCAGCCATATCACTTCCTGTCTCAACCTTCCTAATGCTGGGATTAAAGGTGTGAGCCATCACCACCTGGCTCTATTTCTTTTTTAGACTGGATTAATCTCCTGTAGCCCAGGGTTGCTTTGAACTCCCAGAGATCCTTCTGTCTCTGATTCTTGAGTGCCAGAATTAAAGGTGTGAGCCACCACTGCCTAGCCACTATGGCTAACTTTGTGGCTGGTTCTGCCCTCTGATCTTTGAAAAACTATTTGTTAGAGCATACACAAAATATCACCACGCAAGCACAGTACCTGATCTGGGATTTCACTGGGTGTGCCACTGGAGTTCAGCATGAGTCTGTTGACCACAAAGTGGCAGCTCTCTAAAATGGATATTTTGTAACATCTCAACAATTACTATTTTAAGTCCTAGTTAATATGATCATCCAATAAATTGAACTGACTTGTGATAAGCAAAAATAAATAAATAAAAATAAAAAATAAAAAACATTGCTTAGGGGTCTCTCTAAATAGTCAAATCACCTTATACTGAAAGGAATTAAGAAAATAAAACCATTGTCAGAACAAAAGCACATCTCTGTCCAAGGTCTTTATCACAGGAATGTGATAAAAAAGAATGTGGACAAGATACATTGGATGTGTAGGCTTAATGCATTATTCTGCTCAATTACAATTTTAGGCATGTTGATCACTTATATTCACAGCATTGTGATCTTATAATATGCTTGGCACTTTGCCTAAGGGAATGCTACAAAGGTGACAGTTCTCCAACCGAGTATATCTCCATCAGTAGTAAACTTTACAAATTTAAGAGTTATTAGGATAGGCCTTAAGCTAAGCCTAATAAATGAGATATGGTTGTCACTATGACAATCTTTCTGCCTGTTTGTTCACTTTAATTTTGCATTTCAATTTTTTCAAATTATATATCATATATCTATGTTTGCTCACTTGTATGTATGTATTATGTATGTATGTATGTATGTACGTATGTATAGTATACATTTGTTGTAGAGGTCAGAAGAAAGGGTCAGATCCCATTGAACTGGAGTTATAAGGAGTTATGAGCTACCTAATGTGGGTGCTGAGAACTGAACCTGGGTCCTCTGTAAGAGCAGCATGTGCTTCTCTCCAACTCCCCACCCCTTCTCCCCTGCAGGCGGTGCTTGCAACAAAGGAGACCAGCTATATCTGAAGCTGTTCCTATTCCTATCATTGGGTTTGCTACTCAACATGCTGTTCCTTTGTGTGTGCCAGGATGGACTGTTTTCTTGATCAGCAACCCATTCCGCCTGTGTCTTTAGAGTATAATGCTAAGTCATCTAGAACTGAGATCGGAATATATTATTACAGTCATTACTAACATTTTAGGACTTAATGTATGTGTGTGTTATGTGTGTCTACTAATCAAAATAAAAATTTTGTACCTGAACTATTAATAAAAAAAAAATTAGCTTGAATTAAGTACGACTCCAGAAAGATGAGAATGAAAACTCAAATGAACTCTTAGGGTTAGGGTTAGGGACAGCTATATTTTCACTTCATACTTACATCTATAGAAGACAACTTAGGAAATAGAAGGCCGTTTAAGTTATATATAATAGTGTTTTTAAAAGTCAAATGTGTTTTAAATATTTTGCTATAATTAAATATTTAATATAGTTTAGAATTTTAAATTAAAATTAAATATTTAATATTTAAAATACTATTTTATTTCAAAGTTAAAGTAGATAGTATAGCACTGTATATTCTGTTGCCTTGGCATAATTTTAATAGTCTTGACCCTACATTGTAATTTTCAAATTTTATGAGTGAAAGTATAAGCTCATGGATGAGGATCATGCTAATTTCCAATTTTCCTATATGAATATTTTATCTTTATTTTATTATATTTTATATTTATTATATTTATAATTTATTCTTACAAATAGAAAGTATATTTATTATTACTGCCATTAGCTTTCACAACCTCATTATTTTTCAATGCCTAGACAAAGCATTGTGAGACTGAAAAATCTCCCAAAATACCATTGGATTTGTTTTGTGTTAGAGTCTACTGCCTGGCAGGGCCCACCCCACCCTTCCATGTGGTTGGTTTGTATGCTCAGTGAGGCTGTGTTGGAGAAAGCTAATTTTTTTCTTTTCCACCAGTTATCAACTGGAGATAGCTTCTGGGTTAGTGATGGAGCTGTGTCTGCTTACACTCTCAGCCCTGGTACCCCAGCTTCCTTGGATCTGTTTCTGCTTGCTCCCAGTCTTTATAAGTTCTTATCTGCCAGTCCTCTTGTCTTTCTTGGTGTTTCCCATCCCTAGTGACCCTCCAATCTTTCTGCTTCTTCTGCAGAGTTCCCTAAGCCCTGAAGGGAGGGATTTGATTGAGACATTCTACTTATGACAGAGTGTTACACAGTCTCTCACTCTGTACATTGTCCAGCAATATTTATTCCCAGTGCAGGAGGTATGGTTTGCTGATAAAGCTAAACAAAATAAAAATAAAAACTACTTCAGAGAGAGAGAGAGAGAGAATCTTTTGTTCTCTTCCCCCTATGACTATTACATTTAAAATTATTTATTTTATGTCCATGTGTTTGTTTTAGTATATGGGTACCACATGTATGCAATGCCCATAAGAACCAGAGGAGAGCATCAGATACCCTGGCTGGAATTACAGGCCGTTGTGAGTCTCCTGACATGGATGCAGGGAACCAAAGTTTGTTCCTCTGGAAGACCAGGAAGGACTCTTAATGGTCAAGCCAGTGGTTCTCAACCTATCTAATGCTCCAGCCCACTAATACAGTTCCTCATGTTGAGGGGACCCTGACCATAAAATTACCTTCATCGTTACTTCATAACTGTAATTTTGTTACCATTGTGAATTATAATGTAAATATTTTTGGAGCTGGGGCTGGAGAGATGGCTCTGCGGTTAAGAGCACTGACTTTTCTTCCGGAGGACCCAAGTTTGATTTCCAGCATCCACATGGCACCTAACAACTGTCTGTAATTCCAAGATCTGACACCCTTACATGCAGGCAAACCACCAATTCACATAAAATAAAAAAAGAAATATTAAAAAAAAATTTTGGCGCTAGAGGCTTGCCAGGTGATCATGACCCATAGGTTGGGAATCACTGTAAGCTGAGGAATTTCTCCAGTCCCTATTACATTTTCCAAATAAACTTGGGGTGAAAATTTATAACTGTTCCTGGTTAGATTCTCTGAATTTGGTTGTCTTTTTCCACAAAATTCTCTCTTCATATTCCAGTCCATGGCTTGCACACATAGCCTTCCTTGCATATATTTAAAATTGGACTTGGAGCTCTGTGTTGGTAGTGATGGCCCTTGGTGGAGAACCAAAATTAGCTCTTGCTTGCTCAGGTAGTCATGTTTGTCATGGCTACATTTCTGATAGTATCTGAAATCAACTCTTGGCCTGATTTCTGAAACCTCTCTTGGATGCTAAACCCTGCCTGCTGAACTGGACATTTTCCAATACCAGTAAACGCAAGGACTGGCTTTATGGTCCTGATCCTTCCTCAGTCCTCCTGTCTTCATGCTTCTCAGTTCTTGCAATTAATTGAGTCATGCCTGGCTATATTCCAAGATACAACTTGGATAAAGCTGCTTTTATTGCATAGGAGATAGCTCTGTGGCCAACCTTTCTTCACATAGATTTGTGACACTCTAACCAATATCCCAAGAAGCTATCTGAAACTTGAAAGTAACTCAAAAGATTCAAACACATTACCACTGTTTCTTCCTGTCTAGTCATCCTTTTTTGTCTTTATTTTAAGAACTTTTTTCTCCTACAATTATGATTATGTAATAGGTTAATCCCATAGGTAGGGTTATAATCTAAAACTTTGTATCAATAATCATGATTTGAGTTTGTTTTGATGCATTTCAGTTCTTAGATTAATCTTGTCCGTGCAAAGAAACAGTTACTTTTCATCAGATGGAAGGTGCTCAAATAGATAGACTTTTTTCCAACTCTGAGTATACATTATGTAATAAGTAACAAACTTTTTGAGTATGCACAGTTCTTTTCATTCCAAAGATTCCCAAAGCACGTTTACAAGCTTAACTTGGATTAAATATCCCCATTACCTCATCCAGCCCTGAAATGGAGCAATCTCTGGAGGAAAGTGTGGCAGCTGTTTAACAATGTACAGACATACTGTGCTACAAGACAAATACTGGAGGCTTACGGCTGTTTTATTTTACATGGCAAGAGCTGCAGATCAGGAGTCTGGAATGGGGCATTGCCTGGGAGTACTGCCATACTTGAATGGGAACTTCAGCATCTTGAAATAATAAAGCATCTCACCCAAGGCGTACATCTCAGCCAAGCAACCCTTTGGGAACTGGTAGACCAGGAAGGGAACAGATTAGAAACAAAGACTCTGAATTTGGTGGTGGACGCCTCTAATACCAGCACTTGGAAAGTTGAGGTAGAAGGATTATGAGTTCAAGGCCAGACTGGACTAGATGGAGAGCTCTTGTTTCAAAGGGGGAAAAAGATGTTTCTGGGAAATAGCTTAGAAGTACTCTTTTTGTAAAATATCTGGGAGATTGAGAACTTAAACTTTGTACTTTATTTCTGTGTTTTGAGAACTGCATTATTTTTTGTTTGCTCTCCATCTGTTGCATACTGCACTACTCTGTCCTGCTTGTCCTTTATAAGTTGAACTTGGTGTAAAGGTTCAAGGGGATTCTCCTGTACTCCAGCTTCTGGGCTCAGAGAGCTGAAATACTGAGATGATTAGTTCCTCTGTGTAGTGTGTAGTTGATATTTTCTTTGGGCCTCCAACCAGTTTCTAAGACACAGAGACTTATTATTAATTATAAATGCTCGACCTTAGCTTAGGCTTGTTCCACTCTTTTAATTTAACCTATTTCTATTAATCTACATTTTTCCTCTGGGGCTTTTCCCCTTTCATTCTGTATGTCCTACTTTCTTGCTTCTTCCACCTCTATCTGTCTGGCCCCTAATGTCTCTCTGTTGTCTCTTTTTCTTCTTTTGAGCCTAAATTCCTACTCCTATTTATTCTCTCTGCTTGGACGTTCCACCTATACTTCCTCCCGCAATATTGGCCATTTAGTTTTTTATTACATCAATCAGGTGCCTTAGGCTGGCAAGATAAAACCGCAACTTATCTTTACATAATTAAAAAAATGCAGCACATCTTTGCATAGTTCAACAACTATTCTGAAAGAGTAGTCTTTCTTCAGCAAAGCTTGTGAGGGATAATCTCTTAACAGTCATGGCTGCTTTCTTTGTATTACTTACATGTTCTCTCTCCTCACCAACTAAACCTCCAGGGATAAGAGCTGTGTAGTGTGGTTAATTCCAGGGGCACCGTATTCCCTGCATACCTATCTACCCAAAGGGATCTTTGTAAACAATCCATTTTGTAGTTTTGTTGTCTTTTAAAATACTATTTAAGTGTGCTGTTTCCAGAACCTGATGGTTCATCTAAAGTGAAGTATCTTACACCCTCTATCTGTGAAATAAACCCAAGTTAATTATGGTGACTGATCTTTTTGATGTGTTCTTTAGTCTGAGGTAGTTTACTAAAAAAATTTGTGTCTCTGTTCATCAGACAGATTGTTCTATAGTTCTCTCTGTGTATCTGTCTCTCTGTATGTGTATTTGTCTGGCTTTCCATCACAGCAATCCTGACGAAAAGGCTTTGTGAAAACAAAGGGATATGTAGTTGAGAACCACCCCCATTCACCTTTCCTTTGTGGTAAAACATCAAGACTAAGAGCAGCAAGGCACAGGCCACACAGCAGCAGAGATTGAAACTGAAAGTTCACATCTCAACCACAAGCAGGAACACAGAGGGCATACTGAGACTGGAGCTTGACTTTTGAATCTCAAAGACTTCCCCAGTGACATCTTTCTTTCAGCAAGGCCAGATTTCCTAAAGCTCTCCAAACAGCTCCACCAACTGAGGACTATGTGTTGAAAAGCCTGAGACTATAGGGGACATTTTTCATTCAAGCTATCAGAGCCCCAGTACCATTTGTTGAAAATGCAGTATTTCCTCCAGTGTATATTTTAGTATGTATGTTGAGTATTGAATGTTGTAGCTATGTATATTTATTTTGGGGTCATTGATTTTTTTCCCATTGGCCTACATACCTGTTTCTGTGTCAGTGCCATTTTGGTTTTATTACTTTGGCTCTGTAATGTTTTTGGATCTGGAATGGCAATCCCTCCAGCATTGCTCTTCTGCTCAGAACTATTTTGGTTATTCTGATCCCTTTGCGGTTCTTTATGAATTTTTATGACAGTTTTTAATTTTTTTTGAAGAATGAGATAGGGATTTTGATTGAAATTACATCAAGTCTATAGATGGCTTTTTACAGAATGAACGCTTTTATAATTTTGGATCTACTGATTTGAGAACATGAGATATTTTATCTTTTTTCAGAGATTTTTAAAAAAGATTTATTTATTTTTATTATGTATACAGTATACAGAAGAGGGTACCAGATGTCATCCTAGATTGTTGTGAGCCACCATGTGGATGCTGGGAACTGAACTCAGGTCCTCTGTAAGAACAGTCAATGCTCTTAACCCCTGAGCTATCTCTCCAGCCCCTTTTTTCAGAGATTTAAAGTTTTCATTGTTGAGGTTCTACTTTTTAGTTAGATTTATTTCTAGATTTTTTTGAGGCTCTTATAAATAGGAGTATGTTTATAATTTCCTTCTTTGATTTTTATTGTTTTATAGAAGAACTATTGATTTTTCCCAAGTTGATTCTGTATCTTGCCCCATTACTGAAAATGATTGTTTTCACTTCCAGACATTTTTTTTTTGGGGGGAGGGGTGTAAAATTTTTGTGATCTCATGTTAATTTTCATTTGACTTTTATTCCTAATCATATGTATAATTTCCTTCTTTTTCTTCTTTTATTCAGGTATTGCATCAAGTACAATACTAAAAAGGATTATGGACAGTAAACAGCCCTTTCTCACTCCGGTTTCAGGAGGATTCCTTCCAAGTTTTTCTTCATTCAGGATGATGTTGGCAATGGATTTCTCATATGTAGCTTTTATTATGTTGAGATATTTTTCCTCCAGTTCTATTTTCTCCAGAACTTTTTATCATGAAGGCATGTTGGATTTTACCAAAGGCTTTTCTGCATTTATTAAGATGATCTTGTGATTTTTATCTTTAAACTCATTTATGTAATTGATTTTATTTATTGACATATGTTGAACCATTCTTAATCTTTGAGATAAAGTCAACTTGATCATGGTAGATCATCTTTTTGATGTTTATCTACTCAGTTTACCAGGGTTTTATTGAATATTTTTGAATGTTTGTTCATCAGGAATATGTTTGTTTATTATTTATCTGGTTTTGGTATTAGAGTATGACTGGCATCATAGATGGATTTTGGGAATGCTCTTTTCTGTTTCTACTTTTTGGATAATAGAAAAAGTGTTGGCTGTAGATCCTGTCTGAAAGTCTCATAAGATTTTGTTGTTAATCCTTGTGGCCCTCGGCCATTGCTAGTTGGAAAACTTCTTGTGGCTCTTCAGGCTCCTGATTGTTATGGGTCTGTTTAAGTTGTTGATCTCTCCTTGCTTTAATTTTGGTGGTTTGGCTGAATCTAGACTTAGGCCAGTTTTTAGTTTTTAATTTTTTTTTAACTTAATGGAGTACAGATTTTTATATTCATTATACTATTCTGAATCTTTTCAGTATCTCTTGTATGTATATTTTCCTGGTTGTTTCTAATTTTGTTAATTTTGATTCTCTCTTTTTTCAGTTTGGTTAGATGGGACAAGGGTCTACTAATTTGCCAATATTGTTAATCTTCTCAAAGAACCAGCTTTTTTTTTTTTTTAACTTTTATTGATTCTTTGTGGCTTTCACGTAATTCATTTAATTCCATTTATCTCCCTGTCTCCTTAAATTTGCTCTCTGCCATTGTAATCTCCTCCCCAAAACAAAATCAAATAAAATAGAAGCCCAGAGAGAGAATATCTGAATATCTTCCTTTGGAAGTTGTAGTGTGTCCTATGGAATTCCAGAGTTCACCCTTTACTCCATTCATCTTTATTTTCAAGTGTTCATTGCCAGGAGCCATTGGTCTGGCTAGAGTCTCTGGCTTCTGCCACACCACAAACGCTGAGATACTGGGCTCTCACTGGGCTCCTCTCCTATATCCTGCAGTTGTTGTCCTGTGTCATGGAGATCTGCTGATTTGGATTTGTGGGTTTGTCTTTGTTTCATGCTCCAACAGTTTATAGATGCTGTGCACGTTGGGCTGGGCTAACTCATAGCTCTAGAAAGAACCAGCTCTTAAATTCATTGATTCTTTTATGGTCTGTTTTGTATTTTTGTTTCTATTTCATTAATTTCTTCTCACTAACTGCTTTTGACTTTGGTTTGCTTTTCCAAAATCTTGAGTTTTATCATTAAGTCATTTTTGTATACTTCTTGATTTTTTTTAATATAGGCACTTGAGGATATAAACTTTCCTCTTAGAACTGTTTTTATTGTATCCCAGAGATTTTGTTATGCTTTCATTTTCATTTAGTTTTAGCAACATTTTATTTCTTTTTTGATCCATTCATCATTTATTAGTGATTTGTTTGAACTCCATTAATGTTGCTGTTGTTTTATTGCTTTGTGGTCAGAAAGTATACACAGTTTTTTTTTTTTTTTTTTTTTTGGTAAAGATTTGTTTTTTATCCCAGGATGTGGACTATTTTAGAAAAACTTTTATGTCCTGCTTAGCAGAGTGTGTATTCTTTGATGTTTGAGTGGAATATTTTGTAGATATATGTTAGTTTCATTTGATGTAAAATGTCATGTACTTCTGTGACTTCTCGGTTTTTGTGCAGATGACCTATCTTCTGGAGAAAGAAGAGGTGTTGGAAACACCTGTCATTTTGTTTATGTGACTCTCTATATTTAATTTCACTTATATGCTTATTATAAAATTGGGTACTTCAGAGTTTTGTGTATTATGTTTAATATTTTAGTATTTTCTTGATTAACTGATCCCTTGATTAGAATGCCATACCCTTCTTTGTCTTTTCTGGTTAGTTTTTGTTTGAAGTTTATTTGTTAGATCATAGGACATCCATGCTGCTTAGTTCCTGGTTCTACTTCCTTGGTGTACTTTTTTCTACTCTTTTGCTTTGAGGTAGTACCTATCTTTAAAGCTAACATGGCTTTTTTTTTTTAATAGACAATAGAAACATGGATTCTCTTATTCTATGCAGCTAGCTATGTCTTTAGATTGGAGTGTTGATTAATATACTTATTATTAAAAAGTGTGCATTACAGTCATTTTCTAAATTGTGTTCTTAGTTATGGTTTGTTTGTATTTCATTATTCATACTTTAATTTGTTTTCTTTCTGGAGTCTGTTGCTTATGCTTATTCCCTTTTTCAGTCTTAAGTATTACTTCCAAGATTCTATTTAAAGTTGGTTTGCTGCGTATTTTAACAGACACCTGGACTGTAGCACAGTGGACTCCATGATAGAAGTACCTACTATTCAGGCCATAAAACACATCATGTAGACAATATCGCCTGCCAAAATGAAAACAAAGACCCAACCTATCAAAGTACATAGTTATGTGAAAGTCTCTAAATGTACCAACCTTGCTTTTTGGCTTTTGTAGTTCTGCTTCTGGCTAACTCTTCGTATTAACTGAAATATGTCATTCCAGAACTTGGATTTTCATGATTAAAATCTCATCCCAAGAAAGGTTTGGGGCTGTACCGGGATCCTGAACACTCAACATAATTCCCTGACGGCTAATAAGGACTTTCTACTGGCTTAAACCCATCTCTAGGCAATCTTCTCTGGTGGATACCCAAAAACAATATGAGTTATTTTAGCATTTTGAATCATGGAAAGTTTTTCTTTCTCCTTCAACTATGGCAGATAGTTTTTCTGGGTACAGTTACTGCACAAATTCTACTTAGTATTACAATAAAATCCAGAGCCAGTATTAGAGAAAAGCTGCAATATCAGAGAGACAGGGAGCAAACCACAGCCACTTCTTACCCAGCAGACTCCTTAGGCTGAACAGGGGAAGTCCTGATTTCACAAGTCCTCAGACTGACTGGGCATGCAGGCAAAGGGGCAGAGCTTCTGCCTTCTCCTCCTTATATTTTTTTTCCCCATCCAGCTATGTTCCTTGTTTAACATTCCTAGAATTAGGAATAAAGGTGAATGTCATCACTGGTTCTTTTTGGCCTTGAACTCACAAAGACCCAGAGAATCTCTACTTCTCAAGTGCTGAGATTAAAGGCGTGAGTCACCTTCAAGGTTTGGCTCTGTTCTCTGATATTTCAGGCTATTTTTATTGAATATACGACCACGGTACAATAGTAAGTTAGTAGTTGTTGTCTTTCAGCACTTGGAAAATATTGTTCCAGGCTCTTCTGGATTTCATGTTCTCATTGAGAAATCATTGGTTGTGCTGATGGGTTTTTCCTTTATGTATGACCTGTGTATTTTCTTTTGAAGCTTTAATATTGACTTTGTTCTGCATATTTTTTTTTTTACTTTAACTATGATATTCATTGGAGTGTTTCTTTTCTGGTCTTATCTCTTTGGTGTTCTGTGTTCTTCTTATATCTATATGGATATGTCTTTCCTTAGTTTAGGGATGTTTCTTTCTATGACCTTGTCAAAGATTTGGTCTATGACCATTGACCTGGGATTTGTCTGCTTTATCTATTCCAGTATTTTAGAAGATTTTGTCTTCTGGAGCTATTTTATGCTTTCCCCATGTTCCTTTTTCTGTACTTAAACATATATAAAACATAGTCTTTACTTAATTTGTCTGGATCCTGTACTTTATCTTTAAGTACTTATTATTTCTATCTTTCTCTTCACTCAGTCTACTTGGAAGGTTTCACCCTGAATTTTCTATTTAGGACACTGAGTTTTTCCATTCCGTATTCATTTCAACTTGTGTTATTTTTCAATGTTCCTGTCTTCTTATTGAATTCAGCTTTCAAATTCTAAATTATCTTCATCACTTCAGTCACCTATGTAGCTGTATTTTACCATTCAGGAATTTATTGCTAACCTCTTAGAGGTCATTAAAGTGCTTGTTTGTGTCTTCTTTAAATTATTTGCATTCTTCAACTCAGTAATTGTTCTTTTAAATTAAATATCCTGTGGTTCATCTAGGTAGTTCTTGTTAGGAAACACTTCTACAGGACCAATGGGTTTAAAGAGAGAAAAGCAATATTGGCCATTTATATTTTTGTCTTTCAATTTGGTTTGATCATGTGGATATCTTTCCTTGATCATGTGTATGATGTGAAAATCTGTCCTGCCTTACATTTGGCCACTTCAGGAAGTAAATGATTGGAGCTACTCCAAATAAAGCTGGTATATGAGCTGTTTAGTTGGACCAAACCAAGATGGCTCCCAAACCATGGGTCTAGAGCTGTCCTGTGGGTACAGAAATGATAGTAGGTAGAGAAAGGATTTGAAGAGGAAACAGAGCATCTCACCACTCAAAGGCATTTCATAAATAAATTGGCTTTGAAGGTTGTGGATCTGCAGCCAACCTTGTGGATATCGATATGGCAACAGTGGAATGAAGGATGGCAAAGGAAAAAAGTGACTTAGTAGGTGTGATAATCTGGAAGAAAATGATCTCCAAAGAAAGTGGCACTATTAGGAGGTGAGGCCTTGTTAGAGTAGGTGTGGCTTTGTGTAAAGGCAGACTTTGAGGATTCATACATGCTCAAGCCATACTCACTGTGTTAGACCACTTCCTGTTGCCTGCAGAAGAAGATGTAGAACTCTCAGCTCCTTCTCCCGTGCCATGTCTGCCTGAATGCCTCCATGCTTTACCATGATGACAATGGCTGGAAACTCTAAACTGTAAACTCCCCAATTAAATGTTGTTTTGTTTTCCGTAAGAGTTGCCATGGTCATTTGTCTCTTCACAGCAAGAAAAACCCTAACTAAGGCAGACGTTGGCATCAGTGACTGGAGTGTTGTTATGATAGGCCTGACCATGCTTTTATTTAAAGAAATAAAGACCTTGGGACTGTGGATTAGAAAAGCAGTTGAACACTTGAAGTGCTGCTGAATGGGCCGTACTGTAGGAATATGGAAAACAGTGGTGTAAGAATTTGTTGAACTCTGGGGGTTGGCCCAAGAGGTTTCAGAGGAGAATAATATTAATATGTGGCCTAGAGGTTGTTCCTATGATACTATGGTGAAGAATGTGGACACTTTTTACCCTTGTCTGAAAGAATCTGCCTGAGGCTAAAATGAAGAGTTTTGGATGAATTCAATTGCCAGAAAAAGGCTCAAAACAGCCTAGAATAGACTCTGTTGTTTGGTGATTCATGGTAACTCTAATAAAGATTTATAATAAAAAGGAGCAAATTGAACAGGATAAATTACAAACTATAAGATTTGAGGAGAAAAGGAGAACCAAGAAGTGGAATGCAGCCAAGTCCTTTGTTCAAGGAGATAAACAGATTTTGAAATGAAATAAGAAAATGGTGACCCCAAGGCTAGCTACCACCCACCTAAGTTCCAACTTGTGGAAAGGAATTAACAAAAAGCTTAGCATTTGGTTGGCTGCATACCTTTAATCTCAGTCTGTGGAAAGCATAGGTTGGAGGGTTTCTGAGTTTAAGGCCAGCCTGGTCTACAGATTGAGTTCGAGGATGGCCAACCTTAGTCTGTGAAGGTAACAATCAAAAACCAGAAAGCTGGTGAGGATGTAATTGAATGAGGGGGCCATGTTCCAGCCCAATAAGCAGCAGAACATGGCAGCTTCAGCCACATGGCATTGGCTTTAAGGAGAGAAGAAAGGGGCTATGGCATTTTCCTTCATGACAAGGGGAATCCCTAAGTGGACGTATAGTGGCCATTTCATGAAGCTGTGAAGTTGAAGTCTAGATTGCTTTGGAGACCCCAGATGTTGAAAATGGCAGATCTGTGAGATACTTGCCAAGTGGAGCTGCTAAAAAGGAGTGGAACCAGCCCAAGAGAAAGATGTATGTTGCAGTCTACAAGCTGAGAAGAGTTGGAGATCTGAAGAGCATTTTGACATCAGGCATGGAGATGTAGAGTTTAGAGTTTGCCCAGCTAGTTTTTGTTTTGGTCTATAATGTTCCCCATTAAGAGAGTGACACTATAAGAGGTTGTAGCCTTGCTGGAGTAGGTGTGGCCTTGTTGAAGAAAGTGTGTCACTGTGGAGGCAGGCTTTGAGGTCTCATATATACTCAAGCCACACCCAGTGTCTCAGTTCACTTCCTGTTTCCTACAGACCAAGATATAGAAGTCTGAGTTCCTTCTCCAGCACAATGTCTGCCTGCAGAACACCATGTTTCACCATAATGATAATGTCCTGAACCACTGAACTTCAAGCCATTCACTTAAATATTTTTCTGTATAAGAGATGCCACAGTCATGGTGTTCTTCACAGCAACAGAAATGCTAAGACAGCAGGCACAGTTGGTTCGTGAAAAATGTCTGTTTCTTATGGGTATTGATGTAAGCCTCTGGCTGAGGAAAAGATATGGGGGCAAGAGGGATGCAATGGGAAAGGGAAGAAATGATTCACACAGCAGAAATGATTCGTGTTCTCAGGGGCTATGTTTCCAGAGTTTTTAGAATGTTGCAGAATGGTAAAGGGATGGCAAAGGAAAGTAATTTACCTGGTAAGAGCAGGTCATAAACACACAGAGGATCTACCTAATTTGTATGGGTTGTGTTTGTTCTTGTTTTTCAAAGGTTTTCAGGTGCATTTTAAAGTTATTTGCAATGCATATTTTTAAATATAGACACTTAATGCAATAATAAATTTCACTTGTAGGACTGACTTTATTATGTTCTTTTTGTTTTGATATGTTGTTTTCACTTTCATTCACTTGTAGGAATTTTTAAATTTCCTTTTTGATTTGTTCTTTTACCCATTTTTGATTTGATAGTCTGTTGTTTAGCTTCTCCGTATTTGTATATCATTTCCATTGTTGTTGATGTTCAGCTTGATTTCTTTGTGATCAGATAGAATGTAAGATGTAATTTCAATTTTCCCTTATTTGTTGAGATTTGCTTTTTGTTCTTTTGTGCAGCCTATCTTGAGAAAGTCCAATAGGCTGCTGAGGATACCAGGCATTCTTTAGTGTTTGGTAGAATGTTCTTCAGGTTCATTTGATTTATGATCTTGTTTACTTCCAGATTTTTTTTTTTTTTTTAGATGCTGTGACTGTTAGTGAGAATAAAGAATTGAAGTTAATCAGTATCACTGTGTTAGGGCCAGTCTGCATTTTTAGAACTAATACTGTTTATTTTTGTGAAATTAGGTGGCCTGATATTTGCTGCATATATGTTTAGAATTGTAGTACCATGGTGGATTATTTTTAATTCAATGCCTATAGAGAGTCCCTTCTTATCTCTTTTTGACTGGTTTTGTTTTGATATCTTTTTCTGTCAGACATTAGAATCTTTATGCTAGCCTATTTCATTGGTCCATTTAGTAGGACTACGTGCATTCATCCCTTTACTCCTAAAGTATTGTCTGTTATTGATGATAAGGTGTCTTTCTTGAAGGTAAAAAAAAAAAAATATGGATCCTGTTTTCTAATCCAATTTATTATCCTATATCTGTTTTATTGGGGAAGTGAGACCATTGATATTTAGAGTTACCATTGGAAAATGTGTATTCCTATCATATTGTTGATTTTACAACCTTTTTTCATGTCTTCTTTGATTGCCTCTCCTGGCATCATTTTTTCATTGTGACCTCTTGGGTTTGTTTATTTACAATTCTCTTCAAATTGAAGTATTCCTCTAGTACCCTTTATAGAGCTGACTTAATATTTATGCATTAATTTGTTCTGTTTTATAATAGAAAGTTTTAATTTCCCCTTAATCTTCTTCTTATTATTTTATTATTTTTGTGAATGGGCCTTTTGCCTGAATGTAACTCTATGAATCACATGCATGACTGGTGCACCCGTGGAGACATGGAAATGACTTCAGATCGCGAGAACTGTAGTTACAGAAGGTTGTAAGTCACATGTAGGTTTCAGAAATGGATTCAGGCTCCTCTGGAAGAATAGCCAGTGCTCTTAGCTGAAGATTCATTTCTCTACCCAGCTCCCCTTAAACTTCAAGGTATAGCTTTAATGGCTATAATAGACTCGGTTGACAGTTATAATTTTCAAGACTTATAGAACATTTTTATTGGACCTTTGGGCTTTAAATTTTTTTTTTTTAAGTAATTCTATGTTACTCAGGCCTAACTTGTAAGTAATTTGACCATTTTCTCTTTTTTTTCTTTGACTAACTTTTAAACATTCTGCATATTTAATGTATTATCTTTAATACATCATCAAGAATAACTCTTCTGGTTTTGTCTATTTGGTGTTTTGTAGTCCTTTTATAACTGGGTGAGCACCTCTTTCTCTCGGTTTGGGAAGTTTCCTACTACTGTTTTATACAAGACACCCTCTCCCTAGTCCTTTGCTGTTGTCTTTTCCTGTGTCTATGATTGAGAAGCTAAGTCTTTTCACAGTGCTGCCAAGTCTCCCATGTTCCATTCATACTATTTTTAAAGCTCATTGACCTTTGCTGAGTGATTCAGTTTGTCTGTCCTTTCTTCCATCTCTTACTCCCTGTTTTTGACATGGTCCATCTTGTGACATTTTCCACTGTGTTTTTAAAACTGTGCTACCACAATCAACTTGGCTTTTTAATGTTTACAAACTTTTTACACATGTAGTTTTATTTTTTTCTTTGACCCATGAGTTATTTGAAAGACCACTATAAAATTTCTAATTGTGAAATTTAAAAAATTTAAAACTTTATTGCTATTTTTAGTTTATTTAACAAAGGCAAAGAATGTGTTTTTCCAAATAAAATGAGATTTATTTAGTGGCTTAAAAATAAGATACTTTCTTTAAAACTACAAGACATTGACAAAAATAATAGCATTTATAAGACTAAAAGTTAAAAATAATCTTTTAAATAATTGTCATTTTAATTAACTACCTTATTAAAATGTTTTTATTGAATTTTTTATAAACAATAATCTCATTTTTTACAGTAGCTAAGACATACATTAATAAAAATCTTTGACTAAACAACCAATAAGATTGATATTAAATATACAAAGAAGTCTAGTATAATTAACATTATGTAAGCTGAAAAGTATGGTAGTCTAAGCAGGGAAAAGACATAGAACATGACAATAAACATAACCTGAAACAGGAATGAACAGTGTAGGAAGTGATACAAAATACTTCCTCTAATAAGAAAAAAAATAAATGAGGGTGGTTCTAATAGAGATATTACAGAAAAAGACATACACATTAAATAGATCAATATCAACAAAATGTTTATAATCTTTAAAAAATAATGTTTTGTTGACAAAGTCCAAGATATTTTTGTCTTGTCATATTTTCTTTTTAGTTTAAATATTTTGATTGGTTGCTTGCAATAAGTCTTTATAACTAATTAATAGTTATGAACTATGCATTTAACAATGCAGAGTGACCTCTCTGTTTTATTACTATCTGCAGCATTAATTATACATAGCCTGCATTGATTATTTCAGCTTTATAATATTATGTTTCTATTTGTATTTCTGTTTTCTACGTATATAGCATTCTTCTTTAGCATAAGTTTTGAAAGATCTTCTAAGCTGTGTTTCTTTTTGAAGGATGTTTTTGACACCTGTGTCTATGTTGGTCAGCTATTGAAGTTGTGATTCAGGAAACCTGGAGTAGGTTTACTGGGCAGACCAAAGTCTCTCTCCCAGGAATTTAGAATTGGTGTATAATATATAACATTGAGGTCAAGTTCTTTCCACAGGTAATGAAAAGACAAGGGTTGTGGTTAAGTCACAGTGGAAACTGAAGAGAAAAAAGAATAAAACAGAGGTTCACCTATCCAAAAGAATCTAGGAAGAAAGAGATCGTAAGAAAAGAGGATGAATACATGGGAAGAGTTTCTGGGTTACTTGTACCTCTTGGGGTTCTAGGTTGGGCCTTTCATTGTCTATTAATCTGTCTTGCCACGTGGTTCATGGCTTACCTGTACTCCATTACATATTGCTTCTTGGGAGGCTGTATCCTGTCTCTCTTGACTTTGTACATTTTTCCCCTGTATATATGCTTGGATTTCCGGCCTACTTCTAAGCTGCTCTGCCATAGGCCAAACAATATCTTTATTATCTAATGATATTCACAGCATACACAAAGACTTCCCACATCATTCTGGTTTTCTATAGTCTGCATGCACCTACTTTTTTCAGATATGAGCCAACTTCACAGATTTCCACCTTTATAATGATATATATTATGCATATAATATATAATTACTCAGCCTAATGTTCTTCTTCAGAATAAAAAAATTATTTATCTAAAACATAGTTGATAAACAGAATCAATCCAATTTTAAAAAAACCTGAACAGTTAAGATTGATCTATTGCTTTCTTTCATTCTCTCATTTGGCATAATATTTCTTTCAAGATTAAAATGAATAATTATTAACACCAACATCTTTTAATTTCTTATTCTTTAGCATTTGCAAAATGGTTTCAGATAAATAATTTTATTTTATTTTTAAAGTAATATATTAATATTAACTTCAGATCATCAAAGATTAACTGGCACAGACAGACTGCAATTTAGACTCCCATCTATTGGCTTCCTTATCTTACACTTGCTGCTGTAACTAAACTTAACTGGCTAAGCACAGTGAGCGACAACAGAAAAAAATACTCTGCTTTTAAAAAGACTTTAATTACTGGCCAAGTGGATGGTAGAGGGACCCATATGTATATTATATAACATGATTATATATGATACACACGCATATATTTTATAGTTCAACCTCAGACGTGTTGTAGAGGAGTCAGGCAGGCCAGGAACTAGATGTGTTTAATGGCCCTTTGTGTCAATGACTAGGCTTCCCACTGAAATAGGAGTGAGCATGGGGAGCATGTACAGATTTCTTTATGAAGATTTCAAAGCCAAAGCATGTCTGCTTATAAAGATAGCTCATCTCCAGAAGATCGTGCTCATCTGATTCTCATGTAATCAGACACAGAGCACATTGACTACCCTGCGTCTCTCACCAGTGCTGTTCCTCCTGAGCCATGGATTCTTACCTAGACCCGGCTTTGATCCCAAGGGACTGGAAGTGCTTAAGACACACAATCAGCTTCTCTTCTCATACCATCATTTCCAGCTGCATTTTCCCACCCATTCCTGTTTTGAATTAACTAATAGATGTATTTAAAATTGAAATAACCTTCCCTTTTGGCCTTTCTCCCTTGCCTTAATTTCTCATCTAGTCTCAAGGCATGATAAATACACATTTAACTCGTGAATGGAATAAAATTGCCTCTTCCTTATGCTGTACTTTTTCCATTTGCAACTTCCTGGTGTTTTCCAGCTATGAGAATTTCATGACCTCTGCTACACTCCTCCTAGTCACTTGCAAGTTTCTCTAGGTAAGCTGGTAAAATTAGTGTTCTTTATTATCTATAGGTGTGTTTTTATTTTACTGATTGTCTTAGGGTTATGAAACACTAAGACCAAAGTAACTTTGGGAGAAAGAGTATATTTGGCTTATGCTTCCACATCACTATACATCATTGAAGGAATAGCGTTATCCATAGGGTATACATTATTAGAAACTATTAGCATCTTTAGCTTTTAAGACCAAGCCTAATGCACCTAGACAAGTCTGTATTCAGCCCTCACTTATTTTAATTCAGATATATTTATATTTCTTATGTATCTGTAAAGATATATATTATATAAAGCTATTTATATATGTGTATTTAAATGTATATGTTGTGCAGTATGTATGTATCTGTGTGTATGACTTTCCTCGCGTGTGTAACTGCACTTGTTGCATGTGTATGAATGTACTTGTACAGGCCATTGGTTGATGTTGGGTGTAAGGCTTTATTTTTTGATACCTTACATTGTGAAAGAGTTTCTATCTCTCTCTAAAAAAATTTTTAATTTTTATTTGTGTGTGTGTGTGTGAGTAAGTATTTTGCTTGCATGTATGTGTGTTCATCAACTGGTATCCTCAGAGGCCAATAAAGAGAACCAGGTCCCCCAAAATTGGAGTTACAGATTATTGAGAGCCATTCTGTGGGTCCAACAAACCTAACCTTGGTTCTCTGCAAGAGCAGGAAGTGTTTTTAACTGTGTAGCCATTTTTCTCTCAGTAGGCACGGTTTCTTGCAGAACCTTGCTTCAGCTAGTATAGCTAGACAGTTTGCTCCTGGGATCCCCTGTCTGTTTCCTGATTCCTATGGTTACAGGAGGCCACCATGCTTCTTTGGCACTTACAGAGCGCTGGAATTTGAACTATAGTCATCACACTTTTGTGGCAGGCATATTTACCCACAGAGCCATTTCTTCAACTATCACTCTTACATATTTTACAGTTGTTGCTTATATAGATCATATTTCCTCATTTTTTAAAGTATATTTCAGTGTACTTTCAGTTTCAGAGAAATTTTAAAGAAAAAGTTATCATTAATTCTATATTGTAAATCTGTAAAAAGAAATATAAAGTAAAAGTTTTAGAGCAAATTTCAAAATAAATATCTTTTGAAATTATCACAAATGGTTCCAATGACGTAAATGTTTGAATAGGGCAACTGGCTAGAGCACCCTAGTGTATTATCCCTTACACCATTCTCCCTTCTCTTTAAAATGTCCATAGAGACACAGGAAACACTGGAAATATAAAACAAATGTATTGACTAAGACAGCCATTGAGAATAATTATACATCACATTACACTGGATTGAGAGAAAAGCACTGGGGCTTATCCTGGGGATTCCTTGGTTTTCTGTACAGCAGAGACCACAGGAAGAAGATGGTATTTCTGTCTTCCCCTCTACACTCCTGAGCAGAGATTTAGGGTTTGCATTTCAATATTTTTAACCTCTAAGATGTTGGTGATGGATTTGACCATCATATTGTCTGTTTCACCTTTGTTTAGATACAACATTTCTTCCTTTTTTTTTCTATCAAGTTTAGATTGTGCCATTTACTTACTATTGGATGTCTGGCCTTCCAGTGGAGAATGGTTAACTTATCAGAGGCTAAATTCTTAGGGAAAACTGACTCTCTTGTTTCTCAGAAGTTATCAGATGCCAATAGCTCATCTGTTACTGGTGAGACTGTGCCCACTTTCCTTTTTCATGTTAGGATTTGGTCTAGCTTAAGTATCATAGGTCTTGTATCTCTGCTGTCACAACAACTGTGAGTTCATACATGCAGGTGCCTTGCACTGTCTAAAAATTCTGACCTAAGAATTCAGTCCAAGAAACAGAATCCCCCTCTCCCACATACCACCACACACAAAGGATTCTGAAGAAGGCACGAGGAGGAGAATAATTGAAGTAAGAATAGAAATAAGTGAAGTAAAAAGCAGGCATATGATAAAAATCAATTTATCTATTAGTTGTGTCTTTGAAAAGATGTTGTAAATTACTACTTGACCTATACAAGAAAGAGATAGTGGGAGGGAGAGAAAGAAAATGCTAGTCATTAATATTATGTATAAATAGATGTCATTTTGAAGTCTATATTTAACATGTTTTTTCTTATGTTCAGCTTTTTAAATTTTTTCTATATTCTAGGTACTATTTTGCTGTCAAATTTATATTGACAATTTTTTTTTCTTGTTGGGGGATATTTAATCACACAGAACCCAAGTTTGCATTTGCATTAATTAGATAAAGTCAACCTTGAGTCATGAGGCTGCATTAGAATCTAGCTGATAGAGAGTAATCATAGAACAGCAGAGGGGATCTGGGAGAGATAGAGAGACACAGGAAGTTATAGAGTAGGGTTTGGAGTGGCATAGGTTTTCTGGTTTGACAAAGCAGAAACTGAGATGCCAGCAAGGAGAGAGGATTAGCTAATTGCTACTCAGCCTCTTAGAGCTCACAGATTTCAGTCTAGACTTTGAATCTCAAGTCTTATTCATAAATAGAGAGATAGAGATTTAGTTAAAGCTACCTTTAACAGCAACAAAAGGACTGGTGCCTGTGTAAGCAGAATTCCCACCAGCTGTTGTCTGAGCAGTTGGACCATGCTAGAGAAGCAGGCCAATAACTGTGGAGTTGTAATTGCTGACTGAAATAGTAGTAGATTAAGGCACAGCTACTGTGTTAAAATTAAAACATTTGGCACTCCAAAGCTTGACCACACAAATAGAGAAATCATGACATCCTGCTCTGCTGCATTTGCAATCTGGACCTCTCTGCATAAGCAATCACAGCAGGACAGTATGCTTTTCCTAAGAAATGCAGGAGGGGCTTGCAACTTGGACATGCTTAGCATTTTTTCTTTAAAGTCTACTAATGAGTGAGTACATCCCCTGTTTATCTTTCTGAGTTTGTGAGACCTCATTCAGGAGGATATTCTCCACATCTATCTATTTGCCTGCAAATTTTAGAATAACATTTTTTCTCAGTGTTGAGTAGTACTCCATTGTGTAAATGTATCATAGTTTGCTAATCCATTCTTAAGTTGAGGGGCATCTAGTTTGTTTCCAGGTTTTTGTTATTATGAATAATGCTGCAATGTACATAGTTGAGCTAATGCCTTTGGAGTGTGAATGTGCCCAGTAGTGGTATCGCTGGATCCTTGGGGAAATTGATTCCTGTTTTCTGAGAAATCCCCATATTGCATTCCAGAGTGGCTGGACCAGCTTACAGTCCCATCAGAAATGGAGGAGTGTTCCCCTTGCTCCACAACCTTTCCAGCACAAGCTGTCATCTGTGTCTTTTATCTTAGCAAATCTGACAGGTGCCAGGTGGTATCTCAAAGTTGTTTTGATTTGCATTTCTCTGATGGCTAAAGATGTTCAGTACTTTTTCAAGTGCCTTGCAGCCATTCATAACTCTTTTGCTAAGAATTTCCTCTTTAGTTCTGAGCCCCATTTTTGATTAGGTTATTCAAGGTTTTGGGCTCTAGTTTCTTGAATTCTTTATATATTTTAGAGATCAGTCCTCTATCTCTTGTAGGGTTGGTGAAAATCTTTTCCCATTTTGTAGGCTGTCGTTTTGTCCTATTGACTGTGTCCTTGGCTTTACAGAAGCTTCTCAGTTTCAGGAGATCCCACTTATTGATTGTTATTCATAGTGTCTGTGCTACTGGTGTTATTTTTAGGAAGTGGTCACCTGTGCCAATGCGTTGGAGGCTATTTCCCACTTACTTTTCTATCAGGTTCAGTGTGCCTGGGTTTATGTTGAGGTCTTTGATTCATTTGGATTTGAGTTTTGTGCAGGGTGATAGGCTTGGATCTATTTGCATTTTTCTACACGCTACCATCCAGCTATGCCAACACCATTTGTTAAAGATACTATCTTTTTTCCACTGAGTATTTTGGGCCCCTTTGTCAAAGACAGGTGTTCATAGATTTTTGGATTTATGTCAGGATCTTCAATTCGATTTCATTGATCCACAAGTCTGTATTTATGCCAGTAACAGGCTATTTTTATTGGTGCAGCTCTATAGTATAACTTGAAGTCAGGGATGGTGATGCCTCCTGAGGTTCTTTTGTTGAGCAAAATTGACTTGGCAATCCTGGCTTTCCTGTTACTCTAGATGAAGTTGAGTATTGTCCTTTGGAGGTCTGTAAAAATTGTGTTGGGATTGTGATGGGAAGTGCATTGAATATGTAGATTGCTTTTGGTAGAATTGCCAATTTTACTATGTTGATCCTACCTATCCAGGAACATGGGAGATCATTCCATTTTCTTATATCCTCTTCAATTTCTTTTTTCAGTGATTTAAAGTTTTTGTCAAACAGATCTGTTACTTCTTTGATTATCGTTACTCCAAGGTATTTAATGCTATTTGCAGCTATTATGAAGTCTCCCACTATTAGGGTGTGAGAGTTTATGTGGAATTTGATCTTTAGTATTTTCTCTTTTACATAGATAGTTGCTCTAGTATTAGGGGAATAAATATTCAGGATTGAAATCTCATCTTGACCAATTTTTCTCGCAATGAATAATATCCATCTTGCTCTCTTTTGATTGATTTTAGTTTGAAGTCTACTTTGTTCCATATTAATGTCCATCCTGGTCTCTTTTGATTGATTTTAGTTTGATGTCTACTTTGTTTGTTTGATATTAAGATGGCAACCTCAGCTTGTTTCTTAGGGCCATTTGCTTGGAAAATCTTTTTCCAAACCTTTACTCTGAGTCTGTGTCTGTCATTGTTGTTGAGGTGTGTTTCTCGTTTGTAGCAGAAAGATGGCTTCTGTTTTTGTATCCATCGTGTTAGTATGTGTCTTTTCCTGTTATTTTTGGTCATGAGTTGTATGTATTTCCTTTCTTTAGGTTTTTTTTCTGTGGGGTTATTGATTGTGATTTCACGGGTGTATCTGTGATCATTAGTTTGTAGTTTTCCCTAGAATGCTTTCTGAAGGGCCGTATTTGTAGATAGGTGTTGTTTAAGTCTGACTTTGTCATGAAATATCTTGTTTACTCCATCTATAGTGCTTGATAGTTTTGGCTGGTTACAGTATTCTATGTTGGCAGCCTTCTTCTTTCATTGTCTGCATAACTTCTGACCATGATCTTGCTTTCATTGTTTCCACTGAATAGTCAGATGTTACTCTGATGGTTCTGCCTTTATAAGTAAGTTGACCCTTTTCTTTTGCAGCTCTTAAAATTTTTTCATTGTTCTCTATGTTTTGTGGCTTGATTATTATGTGGTAAGCATTTTTTTTTGTGGTCATATCTATTTGGTGTTCTGTAGGCTTCTTGTGTCTTTATAGGCATCTCCTTTAAGTTGGGCAAATTTTCTTGTATGATTTTATTGAATACATCATCTGTGCCATTGAGCTGGATTTCTTCCCCTTTTATTCCTATTATTCTCAGGTTAGGTCTTACATGGTGTCCCAAATTCTTGAATGTTTTGTGTTATAGCTTTTTTGGTTTTAGTATTTAGTATCTTTTCCCGCTATTGAGTCTTCCACTCCAGTGATTCTCTCTTCCATCTCTTGGATTTTGTTGTTTATGCTTGTGTCTAGTTCTAGCTCTTTTCCTCAGGAATTCTATTTCCACTTTTGCCTCATTTGTGCCTTTTTTTTAATTGCTTCTATTTCACTTTTTAGTTCCTGGAATGTTTCTTTCATTTTTTAGTTTTCCTTTTCTTGGTTTTCTTTGCAGGATTTGTTAATCTCTTCTAATTTTTTGTTTGTATTTTCTTCTATTTCTTTAGGGGAATTTTTAATATCCTCTTTGAAGACTCCAATAATATTCATAAAGGTGTTTTTGCTTTTATTTCCTTCTGATTCCTCTTCATTGCTCTGTTCAGGTCTTGTAGTTATAGAAGCATCAGTCTCTTCTGGTGTTGCCTTGTTGTTCTTTATATTGTTATAGGTATTCTTGCACTGGCATCTGTCCATGGCTTCAGTAGTTCATAGTTAGTCAGCTCCTAGGCAGTTTGGCTAGAGGG
The DNA here is from genome assembly GCA_004025045.1 of Sigmodon hispidus. Taxonomy (NCBI): domain Eukaryota; kingdom Metazoa; phylum Chordata; class Mammalia; order Rodentia; family Cricetidae; genus Sigmodon; species Sigmodon hispidus. The sequence goes on from PVIH01010994.1 coordinate 44,735, forward strand.
CTTGTCTGTCTCCTCTCTACTCTGAGCAAGGGGCCTCTTCAGTCTTTGACTCTGATCTGAATGGGGACTGCATTTCCAAGGCCCTCAGTTTTTGTCTGATGATGCAGTTCACCCTGGAGATGGGGCCTAGCCAGGCAGGCCCTTTGGCTTTCTGCTGGGACAACAGTAAGATCAGACCCTTGGGTGCGAGCCCAATCCTGGAGAGGAATTTTCCGTACTGTGGCCCAGGAGGTAGAATCTGCACACCTTTGACTCCGCTCTGGATGGGGACAGAGTTTCAAAGCCCTGTGTTGACTTTCAAAGATAGAATATATTTGATAATAACACTTTGATTCTATGCCATATAACAGCTTTAAATGTACAGGAAAGAGGACTGAGTCATTTACTAAAATTATACAGGGCCCCAAAGAAGCCTTCACTTATTTTTTTTATATCAAGATTGATCTCAGCTGTAAATAGAGTGATATCAGGTCTAGAAATTAGACAAATATTAATTGAATTTTTGACTTTAAAAAAATGCTAATTCATAAAAAACTGGAGCCCACAGGAGCCTTCTGGTCCACAGCTGCCTGAGAATTTACTAGCAGCCTAATAAGAGCCAGCTAAGAGCTGACTAGGAACGACCCCTGCAACAACTGGAGACACACAACTCTTTGGCCTACAGTCAACTAAGACCGACTGCAGTTACTGGAGACACATAGCCCCTGGCCCACAACTGACTACGAGTTGACCAAGTGCTGCTAAGAGTGAACTGAGGAAGCAATGGGCAAATGCCAGTGTAAGACTATAAATAGCAACATGGCACCACCAGAAGCAGTTGATGGTCCTACAACGTCTAGACCTGAGCATAACAATGGAGAGGAAGCAGAAGGAAGTGACTTTAAAAACAACATTATGAAGATAATAGAACTTTTAATTTTTATTTTTATTTTTTTTAAGGATTTAATAATTTTTATATTCTCAAATATGTTTACATTGTTAAACTGTGTTGACAAACACCAAAAATTGAGTCTGTCAACTATACATGCACTTGAACTCAGGAGGAAACACACGTTTTCAAGTGCATTCATGAATCACTACTCATATCCAAGCCAATTGGCATAGCAACAAAATATCAGGGGAGCTCATGAATAAATTAGAAAAAAACAACCCAACATTCTTTTCAAGACAATCTTACACATACTACCTGATATTTCCATAAACAATATACCACAAAGATGATCAAGATATCATTGCATACATTAGAGAGTAAATAAACTATACACTAAGTGAAATCTCAATAAAAATGGGACAAAAATCAGATCTGGTGTGAGGGTCAAATAACGGAATTCAATAAATGGATTTGCCACACACAGAGCACATTTCATTATTTAAATAAAATACTTCAAAATAGATTGAATTATCTATGAGTTCATTGATCAGTTGTGAATAAACATAGTAAGTACTTTAATTCCTTCAAAGTTGTGATAAAATATAAATAAATTTTTTTTTATAAAAGCTGAAGACACTGTATGGCTTTAGTCTTTACCAAATTGTTAATACAAATAGAAGTTTTCTTTTCTGAATTTATCACTATTTCTTGACATCAAAATTATGCAAATAGGGTTTACAATATTTATAGCAATAAAGACAAGGGTATGGAATTAATAAGTGTTTAGTCCTAAAACCAAAGTTCAATTTTTAACACCTTCCTATAATAGCTGTTACAAAAAGATTTAAGGTACTAACATTCTTAGAAATGAGCATGCACATTCAAATACCTACACAAACATACTGCTATCACATAATTACAATTAAAACAACTTTAATCAAACATCTTTTTACTTATAATTTTTTTCATAATGGGCATTTACTTCTGCAAAACAAATTTTGAGCCATGTACCTGCTTTTTAGAGGTTTTCTTCATTATCTGTTTCTGTAAAAGAAAGCAAGCCTATAGTTTTGAAGTCAGATAAATCAATCTTTAAAACTTAGAACCATCTTTGTTAAGATTTAGAAAATGATGCCATGCTAAAGAAAATATTTTTCTGGGGATAGGCTTTGAAAATTTACTTACACAAATTATTTTCAGTTCCCAATATCTGCTTCACAATGCAGATTAAGTATTTGAGCCCTTAGCTTACTGCATTAGCTTCAATGTCTGGCACTTGCTGCCATACAACTTTCATGGTGATTCTGCTTTCCTCTGACCAAGGGCCAAGTAATTGGCTTTTCGGGTTTCTTAATAGTAGATCACACAACAGAAGATGTGATGTTACACTTACTATCACAAGGGGAGTGTAACAAGTTCGAAACCTTGTGTATATACTAAATCTGTTAAAGCCTTTGCATATTCTAACTTGTTTGCAATATGTGCACAGAAACATTATGGAAAGAAACCTAGTCAATGTGTTGAATCTCTTTTTTCTCACAGTACTCTTAAAATGCACAAAAGAACACATGCTAGAGAGAATTTTTATGAATGTGAGCAATGTGATAAAACATTTGCACAGGACTGTGATCTTCAAAATCATAAGAGAACACATATTGTTGAGAAAATCTATAAATTCAATAAGTGTGGTAAATCTTTTACACAACATAGATATTTTTTTCTTCTTTATTTTGTATTTGTCAAAACAAACAGTGGAGTGAATTTATAGTGCTGGGGGGTTGACAATGACTAGGGAGAGGATGGGAATCATGGGCATGACTTATCAAAGGTGATAATGCAAGTGAGATTGCTACACATATGTTTGCTTTGTGTTCAGCTTTCCCTCTGAATTTTTTTTCTATCCCTGTATGTCCTTGTTCGGGGTCCCTTCCCCCTCCCACCACATCAGGTTGTTTTTCTTCTCCTCGGCTCCCCATCCCCTCCCTGGGCAGGGAGCAGACAGTCCTACGGTCCCACTGACCCAATAATGCTTAGATCAGTCTCCACTCCTGGCCAAATCCAGTTTTGTCCCCCTCCCTCAGGAGTGAGTCAGGTGTTCCTGTAGTTGGAGTGGGGTCTGAAGGGTCAGTCCAGGGTGTCTCTGGTCCCGGGCTGTTCAGTGGTTGTGGTTTGCCACTTGGGCATGCTTGGCTTTTTTTCTTGTTTGTTTGTCAGAGATATTTTAAAATGCATGAAGAAACACATACTGATATCCAAATAGTGTACCTGTCTCATCACAGAAGTGCAATTCCAAAATTCCTTTGCTTTATAGTTCTAGGTTTAGCCTGAATTGCAGTAGTCTTCTTACTTTTTCTTCGTAGCTGTGGATATCTACAATAGCTTCTCTTCACATATTTAGGCATGTAAAAACATTCTCTTCAGTGTTTTTTCAAAATTCTGGATATTATGGATACCTTTATTTCACAGTTTTAAGTGTACCCTGACTTCTTACAATCAACCCTCCTTTTACTCTATAGCTTTTACACTTGAAGTAAAAATTTAATTGATAAAATAACCCTTATAGATTTTGTAATTATCTTTAATTACATGAATTAACTCAGGTATAAAACTCTATACATTTATATCAGTTCCTTTTCCTTACTTCTGATATAATGTCCATGCCCACTAAAGATAATAGAACTTTTAAAAGAGGATCTAAAAACTCCCTTAAAGAAATTGAAGAAAATATAAACAAAAAGTTGGAATAGATTAACAAATCGCTGAAAGAAGATAAAGAAAACCAAGAGAAAGAAAACAAATAGGTAAAAGAAACATTCCTAAAAGTGATGATGAGAAATTCTAAGTAAGATTCTCCATCCACCTAGCCAGAACAGCTCTGCCTAGACCCCACACAACAGGATCCTCTAAGAGTGTCAACAGTGAGGAGCAGGTTTCTATTCTTTTGTAGGGTCGTGAACAAGCTTCAATCTATGTAGACAACAAATAAGAACATCCCTTTCCAATAAACAGAAAGTGTGACTTCTTTGTCCATAATAATAAAATAAAAATAAATTAAAAAAAAGAAAATTGATTCCCCCCCAAAAAAAACCCAAAAAACAGTGGGACCTGGGAGAATCTCCTGAGATACTGAAGATCTACAAAGAGGAGGCCCAGTTGGCCCATGGGCTGGGGTTTCATGGGAGGCTCTAGCATATATAATTTGTTATCATTTAGAAGTTGCTTTACGGCTTTATTTTCTCTTCTAGTTCAACTTTCTTGTTGTATCTAGATCCAGTTTGGGCTAGTAGGTCCACCTATTCCTGTTTTCCATAAAGCACCCTTTATAATTACCTCTGCCTATCCATCCAGTAGATGGATTAGAGGTATACACATTCCACAGCACTGAGGTGGTAAGCACCAGGCTGCCAAGCCACAAGCTAGGTTTACTGAGTTAAAAACACTGGAGTCAGGACCTAGAAATCCCTAAAAGGTACTCTAAGATAGTCACATATTATCTTTTGGACTGTCTATGCTAGACTATTAGCTTCTGAGGATAGTTGTATGTTGTTGGCAAGCATATCTTCACCATGTACCACAAAGCATACAGGAGTCCTCAGTCTATTGATTGAGTCCTAGAGCAGGTGGGTAAATAGGCAATAACAGGTATAGGGACATGATGCTTGTGAATTCTTGGGCAGGTTGAGTGATGTGTGTGTGTGTGTGTGTGTGTGTGTGTGTGTGTGTGTGTGTGTACAATGTTTTCCAACATACCCTTAATGTTTTTCAGCTTTGTTACAAACAGACCTTTGTTTTTGTCTAGAGAGTAGTCACCATAGGCTATGACTTACGCTTGTTTTTCAAGATCTATCTATCTATCTATCTATCTATCTATCTATCTATCTATCTATCTATTCATTTATTTATTTGTGTGTGAGCATTTTGCCTGCATAATGTATGTAATGTGAAGGCCAGAAGAGTACATCAGATATCCTGGAACTGGAATTGTAGATGGTTGAGAACTGTCAAAGGAGTGCTTAGAATTCAATTGGGTCTTTTGCAAGTATAGCAAGTATTCTCAACAGCTGAGCCTCTCCAGCATCTACAATCACATATTAAATAGAATACCAGCCTGTTGTGACTGAGGAGAGACTCGTGGAGATTTAAGAAAATCGCAGGTGCTTTGCCTTTTTGGTTTTGGTTTTTCACTTCTCTTTGGGCATCTGCTGGTGAACAACACTCAGGGTTGTGAACATCACCCAGGGCTGCGCTTCCCCGCAAGGTTTCTCTCTGTGTTGCTGCAATCTCCTAAGCTAAAGGAACATTGTTGCATATCTCCATTGCAAACACAATTAAATACCTTTGTTGTAAGAATGAATGAAAGCATAGGTAGTAGTTAATGGTTCTAGTGAAGCATTTATATAAATAAATTTCCTGACATATGTTAGTATTTTTCTTTTCTAGTAATTTTCCAAGCAAATTACACTTTATTACTTATTTAGACCTTTGACTGAAAATAATGTCAGTCAAAGGAGATAGTGTCTCACTTCAGGTGGCAGAGCCAAGGTTGTTGAAGCAGGCAGTGAGCCTAGGCAGCGGGCTTGGCGGCCCAATGTTCACTTACTTCCTCTCTGACTTCTTGATTGTGTGTTTTAGAAGGTTCAAGAATGCATTTCAACATTCTTCCTCAGAACAGTTCATATTTTGTTCACACACATTGCTGTCCTCTTGAACCCAGTCCAGAATGACCAAGTACAAATATTATAGATTAAAGTGTTTTCTCAAGTCAGCTATGTGTCTGTAAAGACTAGTGGTTGCTTAGACTGAAAGACTATTTGAAATCCACATAAATCAACTTCTGCTTAATTTACTTCTTGTACTTTATATTATGCTGAACTCAGGAGGACTACCGATGTTCCAAGTGACTGTGAAATTTCATGGTTAACTAAATAGCCAAAGTGTGTGCTTTACTTTGTAGTGAGAACCACGTCTAATCAGAGGAAGACTTAATGAAATTATTATAATAGCTGTTTGTATCTTAAGATTGTAAAAAATATACTTCAACAAAGAAGCATAAGGAACACATTAAGTTATGTCACAGTGATTCTATAGCAAGCACAGTATTGGAGGCATTCTACTAATAATGATGGATAGTTTCTACAATTTGCACTTTTTTGAGCAAAACGAGGGTCTGTTTTGCTTGTTAAAATGCATAGTGATTTACAATAGTAGAAACTACATGTGGCAGCAAGCTATGTTGAAGACAAGATAGGTAGGAAATATTTTCTTGATTAGATAATGGTTGGTTGAAATTCCTTCCAGCTTTGTGAAACAAAAGTTAGCAATTGAAAGCATATCAGATGATGCATCAATTTTCCATAAGCAGGAGCCTGCAACGTACTTTATTGAAAAACCTTTATATAGAGCTAGATTTAATCTCTCAATTTGAGAAGCAGTGCCATGAAATAAGATGTTTGCATGCAAAATCTTCAGATTTCCAATGGAAATTTAAAACAAAGAAGTACTTCATTCCCCCGGGGATAGCACCTATCTTGGATTCATTTTTCTGTGATGTTCTTGCATAGCTTTATCAGTAGCTTCAGGGAAGTGAACCAGTACGCTGCCTTCAGAACAAAGACTTGGAGAATTGAGAAAAAACAAAAGATAATATATTAAAAGCACTTTCTCTACTGTTTTTTCTTTTTTTTCCCTTGTGTTACGGATTTCTTGTGAAGTGATCATTATTTCAAATAATTTATATCTTAAATAATTTTAATATTATATATGGCAGTCTGATATATATGACTTAAATTTATGTTTTGTTTTTTGCCTAGGTCATCCATAAAAATCTTCCTTAATGTAGGTAAATTTTATGTATAAAAAAAATGAAAAAGAAAAAACCCCAATGGACCTAATAGACAACCATGTATTTCTTATAAAGATAATATGTTACACTGCCAAAAGAAACTGAAGGAAAAGGTACTTTGTTAGCTTCTTTGCATTGAGTTGGTAATCCACTCTTCAGGAAATAGTATGAGCTACAAAATGAAGGGCTGATGACGAACAGGCAGTCCCAGATTCCGGCCTGGTGGAGCCACATGTATCTTTGTGTGTAATTGAAGCATATTGAAGACCTGTGGCCTGCATCTCTTCCAGATGTACATTTGTAGATAATTAGACAATTTTGTCAGTTTCTGTAACAGGACAGGACAGTTATTTCATACCCTGTAAAGCAGCAGTTTGCTGACTTCTGTTTTCTATTGTCCAAAGCACACGGCTCTAACCTACATCTTAAAGAATAATACCACAAAAGGTCAAGGTTTATATTGTTTCCACAAGGTCTTTTCTTCTACATATGTATTTCTGTTTTAATACGCAATTTAGATAAGGTAAACATAAATTTCCAAAACATTTTAGTCAAACAACCAGTTATTTTTTATGAAGACATAACATGAAGGCCTACCTACATAGTTTTCAGGAGATACTGTTTCTCATACAAGGGAATCATGGGATCCTGGGGAAATCACTTCTGTCTGCTTACAATTCACTGTTGGAAATTTCCATCTAGAATGCAGAACAGAAGTCTGGATCATTGTGAGATTATGTCAAATGGCACATGGAATCTATATAGACTTCCTTGCTAAAAGTAGGACCATTTTAGCATGTAAAGTGATGATGAGATATCTTGAAACATCTTAACTATACAAAACTATGTGATTTCTAACAACATTGTTTACTTTTAGAAGCTTATAAGGTACCAAGCCATTATTCTAAAAAAGAATATAAAGCTTGGTAAATAAAAGCAATCATTTTAGTCAGAGTACATAGTATATTTTCAAAGTGACATATAATTAAGAATACTACCTACTGAATGTAGAAGAAATGATAAAATTAGATGGAAATTTTACAATCCCAATGAGAAACTGCATGTAGAAACACATAAAAGTTACACGTTAAAGCCATCAAATGCATATAAGCAGGGACATTTATAATGATTGATAGCAATATGACTCCTTTGTTATCTTCTGTCTCAACCCCACTGTGTAGCATTGTCCAGAAGGGAATGCTCATTATATATTAGTGTAAAAAAGTTAAGATGAAATCTAATCAAATTTTTGATTATTACCTTAGAGTAAATACAGGAAATCAGAGAATGCGTTAAGTGATACCATCACATCAGAACCAACCAAATTTGGAACTAACTACCTGATTAATTTAGGAAATGCTTTTAAGTGGATGATATAAAATAAAATAAGAGAGAGAACACTGATGGAAACTAAAAAAATCATAGATATTTATAAACTTTAAGTGTTCTGTTGGACTTACTGAAGTTTGATTTAAATAAACTAGCCAAGTACTGTTTTTAGTATGATCATGAGCATGAGAATCTAAACTGTCAATTGGTGCTGAAACAGGCTTCATATTGCTAAATAATGTTATTGAAGTATGGCTATTTTACCAGTGCTTATTCTATTGGAGAATGATATACATATACAATTGCTAAAAATACTATAGTTATCTTCCACAAAAGCATGTGGATGAAAGATGGAACCACATTGTTAATGTGCTCATCATTGCATAACTTTTTCATTGGGGTTTGGGTGTCTGTCTTCTACTTTTGAATGTGTTTCTAAGTCCTTGGCACAGAATTCACAAGGGATTGAGTAAGCCAAAACAGACATTAATTATGTTCAATGTGTTTAAATTTTTCTCTCTTCTGTAAGGGAAATATCTTAAGTGTTCTTCCTTCTTTGCAGACTGTGTGGATTTGGGGGCCCCTGCTGCTCCTGGATGTCATGATTTATAGTTCAATGTATAATCTAAGACACCACTTAGAATCCTTCTCCACACACCCAATCCAGGACGACAGGTCCATCTTTATTACGGTTCACGGGTAAACACAGCATGAACATTAGAACTGGCTCCAACAGTAATGAAAGCAGGTCTCTGTTCACTTCTGTGGCCTCACAACTGGGAATTTTTCCATTTCTGGAAATCACATCAGTTAAAGCAGGAAAGAAGGAATCAGAAATCAGCAGCTCTGGATCCAGAGGGACTGTGTTTCTAACTTTGTCATTGTCACTGACAATTGGGGTGCTTTGCAGAGTGTGAACAGTCATAGTGCTTGGTGCTGTGGTTACTGGGCAAGTAGAAGGATTGTGTTTAGATTAGGGACAAACATAGGGCAAGATAAAAAGGTGCAGAATGTTTTTAAATATGATGTCATCTGTTTTATTAACTTGATGTTTTTCTGAATTCATTTTATTTTATTTTCAAATTTATTTCTTCCTGTGTTTACATGTATTCTGTTTGGGCAATTATTTTTTTAAAAATATCTTTCTTTATTGCCTTAAAGGTATTTTTATACAAGTCTTTCTCACATGTGGTTAATGTTACTATGAGATATAATTTTTTGAGACTATTATAAAAGTACTGCTTTGTAGCCAAAAGTTTCTCTGTCCCACATGGCTGATCCTGCATTTATTCATTTAGTCCCAAATAGTCACACAAAGGCTTATGCTAATTATATACTGTTTGGCCTATGACTCAGGCTTATTACTTGCTAACTCTTACTCTTAAACTAATCCACAATTTTTATTTATATTTAACTATGTGACTTGGTACCTTTTTCTCAGTGCAACATTCTTATCTTCCTCTGTGTCTGGCTGGCATCTCTCTGCTTTTCTTCTTTCCAGAGTTCTCTGTGTCTGGTTGACCCACCTATACTATATGCTTAGCTTCTAGCCAATTAGCATTTTATTAAACCAATATTTACAGTGACAAATATTTACAGTGTACAAAAGCATAGTTCCACAGCACTATTTCCCTGATTTCTTTCTCAGTGTGTTTGTGTCATTTCTATACAGGAAAACTACTCATTTTTCATGTAAATTTGGTGTCTTGCTATGCTGAAAGTGTTTATCAGCTGTATAAGTTTTCTGGTGGAGTTTTTAGGGTCTTTATGTATAAAAAATTTATAATCTGCAAATAAGAATACTTTGACATCTTAGTTTCCTATTTGTATTTTCTTTATCTTCAGTAGTATTAAGGCTTTTAGCTAAGATTTCAAGCTAAGAATCCAACAGCTATAAAGAGAGTAGACATCTTTGTCTTGCTCCTTCTGATTGTAGTAGAAATGCTTTGAGTATCTCTTCATTTAAGATGATGTTGGTTTGGAAGAGCAGGCCCCACACCTCAACAGAGCATCAAAATAGAGCCAGCCCTACTAATGGAGATGAGTGTGAACCAGGCTTGAAGATGTGAGCATGAGAGAGGTCCCTCATTTTTCATCTGTATTGTGGCAGCATGGGCAAAGGAAAACAGCCCTCTCCCTGCCCACCAACACCCAGAGCAGAAAGGATAGCTAGCCCTTTGGTCACAAGAGTGGGAAAGCTACTTCTGATCCCCACCAGCTGCACCAGTCAGGAGAGCTGGCCCTTACCCCTCCAGGTCAGCACAGCAGATCCTGCCCTGTTAGTGGAGGTGTGGATGAGCCACCCCTGGAATCATGAGCATGGGAAAACTGTCCCCATTTCTCATCTGGTGGACCAACCCTAGAGCTAGCTCTCCAGGATCAGATCCAGAATTATGACTTGGTCTCCCCCATCACCCACCCCCTTTGTGGTTTGCTGGAGCATGTGAAGGAATCTGACCCACATAGCAAAACTCCAGGATCTCCACAACACAGGTCACTAGTGGGATGTCCAAAAAGAATCTTAGTGGGGACTCAGCATTGAACATATAGTAGAGACCAGACCACTACTCCATACCATGAACACTTGCAAGTAGAGATGGCAATAGTGGTTTCATTAAAAAAAGAATTTGGAAATGTTCCTCAGTTCTGTTTTTTTGGAGTAACCTGAGGAGTGCAGACATTTGTTCTTCCTAGAATGTCTGTTAGCATTTTGAGCTAAATTTATCTGGTCCTTGATCTTATATAATTGTGAAAATTTTTATTACTATATGGGCCCATCAAAATATTTTCCTGTTATTTAAAGTATACTTTTCCCAAACAGTATATTCTGATTATGGGTTCCCTTCTCCCTATCCCCCCCAGTTCTTCTCCCCCTCCTCTTCCATCTGAATTCATACCCTTTTGTCTCTCCTTAGCAAGCAAAAAGGCATCTAAAGAATAATAATAAAATTAAGTGAGATGAGATAAATTTAAAAAAAAAACACACAAACAAATTAATTGAAACATGAGCAAATTACAAGAAAAAAAGCCAAGAAAAAGCCCAAGAAATACATAAAGATGTGGGAACACACAAGTTCACACGCTCAGCAATCCCATAAAAATACCAATCTGGAAGACACAATAGATATGGAAAGTACCTATAAGGTAGGAAAAACAAACAAACAAACAAACAGGCAGACAAACAAAGGGAACAAAAGAAAAAACCTACCCTTACTTAGCATTATGAGACAAAGACCCTCCAAAGATGTCACTGAGTTTGTTCTGTGTTGGCCATCTATGGCTGGCTAGGCATGGGGCCATAGAGGTAGATCAATTTTCAACATTCTGATGAATCACCACACTGATTTTCTTAGTGGCTGTACAAGTTTACCATCCTACCAGCAATAAATGAGAGCATGAGATAAAAATGTTATTGATCCTGGCCATTATGACTGGTATAAGATGAAATGTCAAAGTTATTTTGAACATTTCTATAAGTGTTCCTCAGCCATTTGAATTTCTTCTTTTGACAATTCTGTTTAGATCTGTACCCCATTTTTAAAAAATTGTGTTTTTCTTAATGTACATTTTTTAGTTATATAACTAAATATATATATGTATATCTCATTGAAATTTTACTAGCAAGGTATCTATAAGGATTAATATTTATTAAGGAATTATACAAACACTCACTGCTACAAAAATGAACCTTAAGGCAATCTTTAGGGAGTGAAATGTCCCAAGATGAATGGTCTGATCCACTTCCCAAGACACAGGAACAGAACAGGAAATAAAGATCAGTGTCCCAGGGTCTCAATGGGCTCTGACCATGCCCCATTTTGATTCCCGAAACTCCAGAGACACCTCCAAGCTTTGTCAGCTAATCCCACTGCATGCATGCATACATACATACATACCTGATATTAGGAATGTTTAGTTGGTATAATTTTCCCATTCTATAGGCTGCCTCTTGCCTGAATGCTGTGTTTTGCCACACAGAAACATTTCAGTGTTATGAGGTCACATTTATATATTGTTCATATTGTCTGTGCTAATGATGCTCTAGAAATTTTTACATGAGATTCAAACTCAGTCTCATTCAAATTCAGTCTCAGTTTGGTATAGTCAAGGGGTGAATGACTGGAGACAAAATGGCTAGTTGAAAGGTTTTTGTTCCTACTTCTATATTATAGTATGGTATAAATATATTTAAATTATTTCTTTTGGTTTAATTTCAGTATGTTCCATGCAACTAGAAATTCATTAATTACTTTTAAGTTTTCATTAACATGGAATAGTAATTTTTTGAAAGATGTTATGATTATCTGAGTTTCCCTAGATAGTGTTTTTTTATTTTAATCTTTAATGTTATTAATTTGGATCTTGTCGTACCTTTTTTTGGTTCATTTGGCTAATATTTCATCAATCTTGTTAATCTTTACAAAGAATCAGCTCCTCTTCTCATGAATTCTTTGTCCTGTTTTGGTTGTTTCTATTTTCTTAATTTCAGCCACATTTTGATTATCTCTTTGCATCTCCATTTTTGTGTATTATTTGTTCTTGTTTTTTTCAATGTCTTTAGGTACATCATTAAGTTATTAATTTTATGTTACTCAAATTTTTTGATGTAGGTACTAAGTGTTGGTTTCGCTCATGAGAAGTGATATACACTACCAAGGTCACACAAGGGTTTATTTAAGAGAATTCCCAGGTGGGTACAGAAACAAAAGCAGGACAGAAAGAGATAAGAAGAGAGAGACCAAAACTGTAGTGTCTCTTTTTAAGAGAAGGGGTGTGTACGAGTTTATATAGTAGGTTGTGCCTCCATATGCATCCAGGGAGGTGCTTCTGTACTTATTGTCAGCACAGGGGTGTGCCTCTGCATGAGGTGCATCCCATGGAAGCAATTTTGGCTCAACCACGTGGAGTGTCAGGAATATTTACACTAAACACTATAAATGTTCCTAGCAGGACTGCCTTCATTGTGTCACATAGATTTTGTTTTGTGTATTCATTATTATTCAATTCTAGAAAGCTTTTAATTTTCTTCTTGATTTCTTCCTTCACACACTTGTCATTCAGTATTTGGTTTCTGTGTATTTGTATACTTTCTCTATGTTTTGTTTCTATTGATATCCAACTGTATTCCATTGTTGTTATACATAGTGGATGATGGAATTTCAATTTTCCTATATATGTTGACATTTGCTTTGTGTCCTAATATGTGACCCATAATGAGAAAGTTCCATATCCTATTATGCAGAATGGCTATTATTTAGTTTTTTTAATCAATATTTTGTAAATATTTGTTAAATCATTTGATTTATGATGTTGTTTAACTTCAAAGTCTCTACTAATTTTTTTTTCTGGATGACCTCCTTATTGGTGAGAATTGGGTACTGGATTGTGCTCAATCTGTAGTTTTATATCTAATAGCGTATCTTTTATTAAACTGGGTGTACTCATGTTTTATGCATTAATGCTTAGGATTATGATATTCTGGTGATGGATTTCCCTGAGTGAGTATGAAGTGTGCTTTCTTATTTCTTCTGAATAGTTTTGGCTAGAAGCCTATTCTTTTGATATTACAATACCTATGCGCACATATTACTTTAAAGTTCCATTTGCTTAGAACACTTTTTTCATCCTTTTGTCCTAAGGCACCATTTTTTTTGATAATTAAGTGTATTTTTTTAGAGGTAGCAAAAAGGTGGATTCTGTTTTCTAATTAAATCTATTATTCTGTCTTTTTATTGGGGAAATGTGACTATTAATATTCAGCTATTATAACAAAATATATTTTCTTGTCATTCTGTTGTATTTTCTCAGATCTGCAATGGTTGTCTGATCTGGCATTATCTCATGTAACCTCTTGAATGTGTTTGTCTTTCTTTTCAGACTGACATATTCCTTCTATGATCCCTCACAGAGTTGTTCTAGTAGTCAGAAATTTCTTTAGTCTGTTTTTATTCTGAAAACATGGATTTTTTTCCATTTTTAATTAACTTTTTTCTTGAGATATCAATATAGGTTGACTCTTGTGGTCTTTCCAAACTTGGGGTACATTTTTCCAGCCTTTTTTGCTTCAAAGTTTTCTGTCATATCATCAGGGATTATTTTAATGATCTTGTCCTTATAAGTGACTTGATCCTTATTCTGCAAATTTCAATACCTTTTTGAAAAATTCTGTTTTGTTTAAAACTTTTATTTTATGTGTTGGTAGCTTTGTCTGCATTTTTTTCATTTTTTCTTTTATTGTTTTTAAAAATCAATATCAAACTTTGTATAAAAAAGCAAAACATTCAGAATAGCTAAAAAGCCCCATACAGTAAATAATATTTCTCTTTTCTCTAAAATACATGAAACATAAAAAATAAAATCTAAAGCTCCTCAAGCCAGGTTAGGCTCAGCTACAGATGTAGAAAGCACAGTAGGTTACAGCTAATGCCCATGGATGCACTATGTCTACCAAAAATTTCTGCTAAGCAACCCTTCTACAGCCAAACAAGAAGTTTGTTTTATTTGTTCTTTTTTTTTGTGTGTGTATGTGTGTTATAAAATCACTTTATTCACCCACCATCTTTCAATGAAAAAAATGTTTTTGTTTAATGTTCATTAATGAGTGAGTACATCCCCTGCTTATCCTTCTGGGTTTGTGAGACCTCACTCAGCAAGGTATTCTCCAAATCCATCCATTTGCCTGCAAATTTTAGGATATCATTTTTTTCTTACTGCTGAGTAGTACTCCATTGTGCAGATGTACCACAGTTTGTTAATCCATTTCTCAGTTGAGGGGCATTTAGTTTGTTTCCAGGTTCTTGCTATTATGAATAATGCTGCTATAAATATAGATGAGCTAATGCTTTTGGGGTGTGATTGTGCATCTCTAGGTGTATACCCAATAGTGGTATTGCTGGATCCTTGAGGGGAGTGCTACAGTATTAAGAACAGCCTGGTACTGGCATAAAAACAGACTTGTGGATCAATGGAATCAAGTTGAAGACCTAGACATTAACCCACACACCTATGAACACCTGATTTTTGACAAAGAGGTCAAAAATATTCATTGGAAAAAAAGATAGTATCTTCAGCAAATTGTATTGGCATAACTGGATGGCAGTATGTAGAAAAATACAAATAGATTCAAGACTATGACCCTGCACAAAACTCAAATCCAAGTGGATCAAAGACCATAATATAAATCCAGCTATGCTGAATTTGACAGAAAAGAAAGTGGGAAATACCTTTCAACGAATTGTCACAGGTAACCACCTAAATATAACACCAGTGACACAGACACTAAGAACAACAATCAATAAGTGGGATCTCCTGAAACTGAGAAGTTTCTGTAAGGCCAAGGACACAGTCATTAAAACAAAACGACAGCCTACAGAATGGGAAAAGATTTTCACCAATTCTACAAGAGACAGAGGACTGATCTCTAAAATATATAGAGAACTCAAGAAACTAGAGCCCAAAGCCCTACATAACCCAATTATAAAATGGGGTTCAGAACTGAAAAGGAAATTCTCAGCAGAAGAATTAAAAATGGTTGAAAGGCACTTAAAAATGTGTTAAACATCTTTAGCCATCAGAGAAATGCATATCAAAACATCTTTGAGATACCAGCTTACACCTGTCAGAATAGCTAAGATCAAAAACACAGATGAAAACCTATACTGGAGAGGATGGTGAGCAAGGGGAACACTCCTCCATTGTTGTTGGGAGTTTAAACTTGTTCAGCCACTCTGGAGTGCGGGATGGAGGTTTGTCTGCATGTTTGTCCATGCACCACTTGTGTACTTAGTGCCTACACTTGGAGGTCAGAAGAATGTACTCCATCCTCTGGTTATATGTGAGTCACTAAGGAATTGAATCTGATTCCACTGGAAGAGCCGCTAATATTCTTAACCAATGATCCATCTCTCCAGTAATCCCCCCTTAAATATTTTATATAGAATATATAGTGGAACTTTCTTTTTTCACCTTGTCCCTTTTTTTCTATCCATCTTGAAGCTGGATATTCATCTCTTTATATTTAGAATTTCTTCTTCACTGGTCTCACTTAAGATATTCTCTATGCCTTCATTATTGTTTTCCTCTTTCTATGCTCATAATTCACAGTTAAGCCACTGTCTAGTGTACCCAAATTCTATTACTTTCTGTTCATTTTCTTTTTTAAAAACCTCATTGACCTTGACTGAGGGATCCAGTTCCTCACCATTTCATCCGATTCTTCCTTCACAGACTCTTTACTTGACATGATGCATCTCATGGTGAAGTTTTCCACTGAAGTTTTTCATTTGACTTATAGAAAATTTCATTTCCAGCATAATTTCTATTTGGGTTTTCTTAAACACTTCTGACTATTTTCATGCCTTTGGTAGACTTTCTTATTTTATTCTTCCTTCATTTTTGCCTTTTTTGAGTTTTTTTTATCATAGTTATAATTGCTCTTTTTAAATTCTTTTACTTGAGAGTTTTTCCAGATTATTTTCATTAGGAGGCATTATTATGGGATTGGCATTTTTCATGGTGACATGTTATTTTGGTTTTTCATGCTGTTTTTATTTCTACAGTGGTATGTGCACATCTGGAGCATAGTCATAAAAATAATTTGAAATTAGAAGGTTTCTAAATGTAATAGCTACATTAAAATTAGAGATATGGATCTCCCATCTCCCTTTCTCTCATTTTACCTGAATGCTGCATAGTGCCAGCACTTCTTAAAATCCACTCCAGAAGTTCAAGTAGGTCATGTAGATTGTTGGCCTACACCACCTTGTGTAGTATTGGCACAATGTGTGTTATACTCTAGAATCCCAAGTAGGTTGCTTGAACAGATTTTCCTATCTGGTTGCTTCTCAGTTACTCTGTTACCATCCCACCTGCAACAATAATTTTTGAGATCTGCCTCAGAACTCTAAATAGGTTGCCTGAACTTACTCCTTAGTCTACCCAACTGTCATATACCCAACACTCCAACCAAGACCAACACTACTTCAAGTGTTACTGAACTCAGGTACCAGTACCATGTGGAGCCCAATCCAGAATTTTAGCTCTTGCTATTCAAGGACAACCAGCAGAAGCCAGAGAGCTTTTTGTGAACTTTTGAAGGTTCACAGGAAGACCCTTTTAAGCCTCCAGAAAGTTAACTCCAAAGCTCAGAAGTTGCATGATTTCTATCAGGCTGAAACAGCACCCAATACTACTTTTTTAAAAAAAAATAGAATAAAAGAGTGTTCCCAGTACTTAACCCCAAGCACCATTCAGGTGATGCAGTCTGAGAAACTAGGGTAATATTAAATAAGTATCCAAAGAGTCACTCAGTAAAAGTGAAAACTGATATCTGAATTAGAAAAAAACATTACTAGTGAATTACTTCAGGTGCCCAGGTCCCATCTCAAAAACAAAACTACATGAACAACCAATTCAACATATCTCCAATTCAACAGGAATTAGCATCCCAGCTGTAATGATTTCTGGTAAAAGCAACTTAGCTAATGCATAGGAAAATTATTTCAAAATAACTGTTATAAATATGTTCTGGAACTCAAAGAGGACTGAAACAAATTAGTGTAGATAGTGAAAACAAATAGTTTAATTAAATAGCAAAAATAATTCAAGATAAGAAAATGGAATTTTGTAAAGAGAGAAAATCCCAAAGAAAAGCCAAAATGTGATACAACTTCAAGCGTCAAACTCAGGAAGTCAGACAAAAAGCTTAGAGGGAAGTCTTATCAATAGACTGGGTAAAGTGGAGGACAGAATATCCTGGCCTTGACGACAAATAGAGGATTCAGTCAAATAAAATATTAAATCTGACAAAGCCCCAGGAACAATGCATCCAGGAAATCTGGGTCCTTGTAAAACAACAACAACAACCAAACTTATAATTTTAGACATAGAAATAGGAGACAAAACTCAGGTCAAAGGCACAGAAAATATTTTCAATAAAATCATAGAAGAAAATTCCTCAAATCTTGGGAGATGCCTACTAAGGCATATAGAACACCAAGAAGATAGGACCAGAAAAGAAACTCCCCAGTACACATCAAATCAAAATAATCAATGTACAAAACAAAGAAAGCAGCAAGCAAGAGGTAAACATCAAATCGCATATAAACATAGGACCCTCCAAATAAGACATCATTTTTCAGTGGAAATCTTGAAAGCCAGAGGAGCCAGGAATGATGTCCTACAAGTTAAAAAAGACCACAGATACAAGCTGAGAGCACTATACTCCATAAAGTTATCAGTTACAATTGAAGCAGAAAGAAAAATATTTTTATGATGAATACAGATTTAAAGAATTTATGCCTATGAAATCAGCTCTACAGAGAATATTAGAAGGGATACTTCTCTCTGAAGAGAAGATCAAACATACACAAAAGGGCACAAGGTATTTGTAATCCTAGAATTAATCAAAATAATAATAATCAAAATAAGTCTGAGAAAATACCACTAATACAACAAGATAACAGAAAGTATTAAATATAATTCAGTGATAAATTCCAATATCTACAGACCAAGTTATCCACCAAAAACAACTCACTAATAATTTGCATCAGAAAATGGATTCATTTATTAGCAGTCTCCATGAAACACACATTATCATCAACAACAGATACCACCTTAAGGAAAAATTGTGGAAAAGGTATTTCAAACAAATGGAACAGGAAAAAGCAGGCATAAATATTTTAATATCAGACTAAGTAGACTTCAAACTAAAGTTAATCAGAAGAGATAGCAAAGGAAATTTCATACTGATTAAAGAAAAATCCACCAAGAGGACATTACAGTTCTAAACATTTTTGCACCAAACACAGAAGTAACCAACTCCATAAAAGAAACACTTCATTTCTTAAACCACAGACTGACCACAACAAAGTGATCATGAGTAATTCAATACTACACTCTCACCAATACACTGATCATCTAGAGAAAGGGTAAATAGAAAAAAATCTAGATGTAAGTGAAATAATAAATCAAATAAAGCATCAAAGAGCATCATTCTTTTCAGCAGGCCACAGAACCTTCTCTAAATTTACTAACATGTAAGGACAAAAAGCAAGCCTTGGCAAATGCAGAAAAATTCAGATAACACCCTGCATACTGTCTGGCCACAAAAATATGAACTTGAATATTAACAAAAATAAAAATGACAGAAAATGTAAACTTATGAAACTAACACAACACTTATCAAAAGTATATAGCAATAAATGTCTACACAAAAACTGATGTGATCTCAAATTAGTAACTTAATTATCTATCTAAAGGCTTTGGAACAAAAAATAACAGCACTGAGAAAGAATAGTTAGGAAGAGATAATAAATATCATAGCTGAAGTCAATGAAATAGAAATTAATAACATTGAAATGAAAAAATTACAAAGAACTACTGAAATGAAAAGTTTTGTTCTTGGCAAAGATCAACAAGATTGACAAATTTTTAACCAAATTAACCGAGGGAGAGAGAGAGAGAGAGAGAGAGAGAGAGAGAGAGAGAGAGAGAGAGAGAAAGAGAGAGAGAGATATATGAAATCCAAATTAATATTAGAGATGAAAAGGGAGACATTATAACAAGTACTGAGTATATGCAGAGAATCAGAATAGTATAAAAACACACTCGACTACACTGGAAAATCTTAATGAAATGGATGCATTTCTATATACATTTGACATATGAAAGTTAAATCAGGATGTAGTAAAAAAATTTAAATATACTCATGAGAACCAATGATATAAAAGAAGAATTAAAAATCTCCCAACTAAGGCTGGAGAGATGGCTCAAGGTTTCAAGACACTAGGTACTCTTTCTCAATACCTGGGTTCAATTCTCAGAACACAAATGGCAGCTCAAACCTGTCTGTAACTCTAATACTAAGGGCACACACAAGGTTCAGAGACATAAGAAGGGAAAATACCAATAACAAACAAATAAAGAAAATATCCCCTGGTCTATATATTTATTGTCAGACCTCCAAAGAAGAACAAATACCAACACTTCTCAAATTATCTCAAAAACTAGAAAATGAAGAAATACTTTCACATTATTTTTATGAAATAAATAAAACACCAAACCAGTCAAAAAAGGGCAAAGTTATTGGCCAAATCTCTGTAATGAATATAGATGTAATAGTGATCAGGAAAATATTTACAAACTGAATTCAGTAATATAGCGAAAAGATTATCCACTATGATTAAGCTAGGTCCATCCTAGTGAGAGACAGTTCAACATACCTAAATCAATAAATATAATCTATTACGTAAACAGACTCAAGTGCCAAAGACATGTGAGTATTAAGGGAACTTTGACAAAATTGAACATCCCCTCATAATTAAAGAACAGAAAAATCTAGGGATACAGATGAAATACCTCAATATAATAAAGACATTATACAACAAGCCCTCATCCAAAACCTTGCTAGATGGAGAATAACTCAAAGTATTTCCAGTCAAAGCAGAAAAAAGACAAAATGTCCATCCTCTCTTTTACTGTTCATTATGCTTCTTGAAATCTTAGATAGGGAAATAAGACAAGCGTAGAAGACAAAGCATAAACAAATAGAAGAAATTAAGTTGTCACTTGCATATGATGATTCTAACATAAAAGACCACTGAAAGAGTCCACTGAAAAAAAAACTCTACATCTAGTACTCACATTCAGCTAAGTAACAGGGTTAATGGGGCTAAGAACTTGTAGCTGGATAGAATAGAGGTCTCCAGGGCCTATAATAACAGCTTTTCTCTGTTAAATGGACATAGTTTTAAGCTGATGCTGAACAATTTACTTGTACACCCATAGAAAAACACATTTACCAGCTTTCATTATTAGAGAAGCTTCTTCTTGCTGTTGAGAAGTAAGACACCAGAACTAGTTAAAGAAAAGTATAGGAGAATATTTTAGTGATGATAGAGTAGAAACCAATTTATTGATCTCCGTACAAAGAATAAAGACAAGGGAAAGTTCGTAGCAATCCTATCACGTTTCTAATAATTTCTAAAGCGTGAACTACAAGGGCTTAACCATCATGGTTTTTGTTCAGATTTTATTTCCTTTAACCATGGGCTGGGAGTTCTGCTTATTTAGGGACCCACCGCTCTACATTTGCAAGGCAGCTGCCAACTAGAGGTGGCCAGTTCAATAGATGATGCTAAGTGTGCCATTTTGTAAACTCTACAGAGCTTGGGCAAATACTGTGTACAGTGAGCGCTGAGCCAACAAAGTATATGGTAGCTTGACTCTGTGAAATTAGACTCATATGTATAAATTCTATACATTAACGATCAATTGTTATGCATAAAACTGAATGCATTCAAATATTTGTAAGATTTCTTTCTCTTTGACTTATTTGAATTGATTAAAATATAGAACTTGATAAAAAAAATAAAAGGACCATTTATCCCCCTTCAGAAAAGTACAGGACTCCCAGAGATATCAACCAAACAGGACATATCAAATTGCAATAAGATTAGGTCCCTCCCCTCACATTAAAGCTGGATAAGGCAACCCAATAGGAGGGAAAGGGTCCCCAAAGCTGGCAAAAAAACTTAAGAGACAGCCCCTGCTGCCACTCTTAGGAAAGAGTTTTAATGTAATTTTGTTGCAATTTTTGATCAACTTATTTTGTCATTTCACTTTTTTTGTTTTTTTGAAAATGATGGGGAGAAGAGAGTGACTGGAGGGGCAGGAGGGGGAAGGGAGTTTGAACAAGGAGATACATGGATTAAAAATGAGACTTTATTCAAAAATAAATTTAAAAAATCAAAAAAAAAGGAAAATGAACAAATTGGGGTTAGTTTGTCTACAGCATTTCTTTTGGGTTGTGGATATACCTAGTTCCACATTTCCATGACCTAGTCAGTGATGTGTGCTAATAAGATTGGCTTTAGAATTCCAAGCATGCACATCCACTGACTCCCAGAGACTAGCAACACGAGGTCTTTAATATCTTAAAGTTCTTCTCTCTAAAAACAGCTTTTGATCAGTTTAACTTTTCTTCTAGCCAAGCAGCAATATTATTCCTTTGAAGATTATAATTAGTATATTGAAGAAACTACCAGTGATAGTACTGACTAATTACCATGTGGAAAACTTGGTCTGTGAAGTTTAGGTCTGCTAATGAGTTAACAATAGAAGTAATAAGAATTGCCAGTCAGGAATCCTCTGGGTGAATTCAGGCATCCTAAAATTACCACAAAAACTCCACACTCCAGAGACTGCCAAGTTTTTTTTTTTTTTCCAAAGTGATGATTTAGTGGGAAGACAGGGATAAGCTAATGGAAGAAGGAAACTTCTGTCTAAACCAAAGAAGCTGGCTACTCAAGAAAAAAAGTACATACATTAGCCAAAGGACTGGGGTTCAAAATGAAATCTTAGCCAAGATCATTTCTGCATTGTTTAAAAATTTTAAACTCACCTCCATTTCTGTGATGAATGGATTAAAAATAGTTCTCATGGACTCATATATTTAAATGCTTAGTCATCAGGAAGTGGCATTACTAAATAGGATTAGAAACTGGGCCTAATGCTTTTGTTGGAGGAAGTGTGTCACTGGGGGCAGGCTTTGAGGTTTTAAAAGCCCACACCAGGCTCCCTGTCCTTCTCATCCTGCTGTCTGAAGTTCTGGATATAGAACTCTAGGTTACTTCTCCAACACTATGTCTATGCATGTGCTCTCATGCCCCCTTGCCAGGATGATAATGAACTAAACCTCTAAAACGGTAAGCCAGCTCCAATTAGGTGCTTTCTTTTAAAAAATTTGTTGTAGTCCTGGTGTCTCTTCACAGCAATAGAACACTGACTAAGACAATCTTATCTGTAGGAACATGACTAACAATGTGCACTGTATGAGTTAGAGTTTTTGTGTCCCTAAATGTTCATCTTGTATTAAAAGTTTGGCCTCTAGGGTGATGGCATCAGAAAACAGTGAAACTTCTGGAGGCAGTGCTGGGCGAGTTGATGAGAAGGAGAGTACAGACAGCTTAGGTTCTGAGCCTTTCTCTTAGCTACTTAGCCCAGGAAACAAACAGTTGTTGTCTATCAATGCTCCTGTCACATGTGTCATGGTAAAGCAATAAGTCCACTTGATCTAGGATTAAAGCTTCCAAGAAGCAAGAAAAATATTTTCTGTTTCTAATGAATTATCGTAGATATTTCAGTATAGCTACATAAAACTTACTAACACAATAAACATTGTGTCTTTGGATAGCCCATATCTCTGGAACCTACTTTCAATGTCAAAAATTATTTGGAGGAAGAATTCATTAAATAGAATGTGACAATTTCTTTTAATTATTTTTATCAAATAAATTGACATCTATGTGCAAGATACTCATAATGTGATATCTAATTTGCAAGAAGATCAAGTATGTTTACTATTTCTGAATAACACTGTTTCATTATGATCTTTTAGTGTTGTAAAGAAATATGATTGTTTCTGTTTTGTAACTGCTGCCATATTTATATTATTTCATTCAGTCTACTGCTTTGGAGGTTTTTGTTTGTTTGTTTGTTTTTGGAGACATGATTTCTCTATGTAACAGCCCTAGGTGCCTTGGAAGTTGATTTGTAGACCAGGCTGGCACGGAACTTACAGAGATCTTCCTGCCTTTGCTTCCTAAGTGCTGGTACCATAAAGAGATATCACTATGCCTGACTTATATTATTATTTTTATAAAGCCTTAATGTTAAATTATTAATTTTAGAACTCTCAAATTTTTATGTAGGCCCTTAGCACTATTAAGTTTCCTTTTAGTACCCTCATTGTACTCCAACAATTTTGTCACATTATGTATTTTTGATTTACATTCTGCTCTTGGATTTGTGAAAAATTTTTTCTTTATTTCTTCAGTGACCCAATTATTATTCAATAGTATGTTGTTTAGTTTCCAAAGGTTGTATGCATTCGATGGAATCTATTCTATTGATATCCAGCTTTATTGTGGTCATATTCTCTGTATTTGTGACTTGCTTCATATCCTAGTGAGAGATCAGTTTCAGAGAGTGTTCTATGACCTGCTAAAAGGAATGGATATTTTTTTATGTTTGATGGAATGTTCTGTAGATGTCTGTTTTAGTTAAGATTTCTGTTGCTGTGAAGAGATATAGCATATCTCATGAAGAAAAACATTTAATTGAGGTAGCAGCTTACAGTTTTAGAGTTTTAGTTGATTATCATCACGGCAGGGAGCATGGTGATATTCAAGCAGATATAGTGTTGGATACATCTTGATATTCAGACAACAGTTAGTAGACTGAGATACTAGGTAGTATATGTGAGTATATGTGAGACCTCAAAGCCCCCCTCTAGAGTAACACACTTCCTCTAACAAGACCACACCTACACCAACAAAGCCATACCTCCTAATATTGCCATTCAGTATGGGAGCCATTTTCTTTGAAACCACCACATTCTACTTGCTGGCTCCCAAAGGCTTGAAGAGATATCATAATGCAAAAATTTGTTCAGTCCAACTTCAAAAGTCCCCATACTCTACATAATCTCAAACTTATTTAAAAGTATTAAGTTCTAAGTCTCTTCTGATAGTCATGCAATCTCTTAACTATAATCCCCTATAAAATCAAAATAAAAAAGTAGATAACATACTTCCGACATATAATGACACTCTATATACATTACTATTACAAAACATAGGAAGGGGCCATACTGAAGAATTACTGGACCAAAGCAAGACAGAAAACCAGGTGAGTAAACTCCAAATTTCTGCGTCCCCATGTTAAAACACTTCTTTAGATCTCCAATTCCTTTTAGCACTATTGACTGCAATGTACTTATTTCTCTTGAGCTGGTTCAACTTCTGTTAGCAGCTTTTCTTGGCAAGTGTCCCATGACTCTGGCATCCTCAACATTTGGGGGTCCCTAGGGCAATCTAGACTCCAAATTCAGTTCTTCATACAATGGTCTCTCTAGGCTTCCATTCAGGGATGAATCCAACACACGCCTGCCTTCTGCAGCTTTCCTTAGGCACAGAGGAAAATTCCATAGGCTCCTTTCTTCTGTCCTTAACTCTTAAGCCAGAACCATGTGTCCAAAGCTGCCAAGTTCTGGGCTTTGCTGGGGCTGGAACATGATTCCTTTGTTTAATTCCGTTTGTACCAGCTTTTCTGTTTCAAGCACAGCCAAGCTGTAGACCAGGCTGGCCCAAAATTAAGAGATCTGACAGACTTTGCCATCCACATGCTGAGATTAAAGGCGAGAACCAGCAGACCTGGTTCTAAACTTTTCTTGAATTCATTTTCACAATTTGGAAATTTAGCTGGGTGCCATCTTGCCCTGAATCACCACTTCCTTTATTCAATTTCTTATTCTGTTTATTTCCTTCAGCACAGGACTTAGCTTCGTTCCATTTTCTGATGCTCTTTTTCTCCTCAAATGTTTTTCCTTGCTCAGCTTTTTCCTTTTCATCATATATCTTTATTAGAGTCACCACTAATAACCACACAACAGAGTCTATACTAAGCTGTTTTGAGATTTTGTCTACCAAGGGGATTAATCCAAAATTCTTCACTTTAGCCTCAGGCAAACTTTTCAGACAAGGGCACAAATCAGCCACATTCTTCACCAAAATATCACAAGAATGACTTCTAGACAACATACTAAAGTTCTTTTCCTCTGAAACCTCTTGGGCCAGCCTCTTACAATTCAATAACTCTTAGCGCCACCATCCTTAATGTTTCTATTGGTCTGGCCTACTAAGCATCACTTAAAGCATTCCACTGCTTTCCAACCCAAAGTATCAAAGTTCAAGTTCCACCAAATAAAAACATGGTCAGGACTATCATAGCAATATCTCACTGTTACCAACTTCTCTGTTAATTAGGGATTCTATTGACATGAAGAGACACAATAAGCATGACAACTCTTATAAAGAAAAACATTTAATTGAGATGGTGGCTTACAGTTTCAGAGGTTTAATCCATTATCAACATCAAGGGAAGCAGGCAACAGAAAGTTGACTGATACAATTGGCAATATCTTCAGCATATATGAGACCTCAAAGCCTGCCTTTGCAATGAGATACTTTCTCCAACAAGACCATTTTTACTCCAACAAGGCCACATCTCCTAATATTGCCACTCCCTTTGGGGAATATTTTCTTTCAAACAGCCACAATGTCTGTTGTATCCATTTGATTTAATATGTCACTTAATTCTAATGTTTCTTTTAAGTTTTGTTTCCATGACCTCTCTATTGGTGAGAGGAAGGTATTAACTACAACACCATCACTATGTAGTTTTTAATCTATACTTTTACAATTAGTAGTATTTGTTTGGTTAATATTCAGTTAGAATTGTAATATCTTCTTGGCATATTGTTCTTTTGAAAAGTATTTAGTGATCTTCCTTATTTCTTCTGTCCAGTTTTGGTTTGCATTGTCAGATATTAGAATAGCTACACTTGCTTGTTTCCTAGCTTCATTGCTTGAAATACCCTTTTCCATCCTGGTTGGGCATCTCATTGTTTATGACATTTTCTCCTGTGATTTTAAAATATATCTTATATGCTTTTGTTGTAGTATTACCCTCTTTCTACACTTTTTGATTTGAAAACTTGTTTTTCTCATCATATTCCAAAGCTTTTATATGTTGTGTTCATACTTTTTTCTAAATTTTTAATTGACCTATATGAAATAAGCTAATTTTCTACTTTGCCTTTCAGTTGACATTTTATTTTGTATAATGTATTCATTGATCAGCATTTTCGCTTGGGCCTTCAATTTGGCTTATTGAGCTTTTTTTTTTTTTTTTTTTTTTTTTTTTTTTTTT
>PVIH01010995.1:0-71708 GCA_004025045.1 Sigmodon hispidus
AAAAAAAAATTCAGAGGGAAAGATGAACACAAAGAAAATATAGGTGTAGCAATCTTATTTGTATTTCTTCCCTTGATAAGCCATGCCTATCATTCTTATCCTCTGTATAGTTATTGTTAACTCTTCCACATTTTAAATTCTTTTTACTGTGTTTTTTTTTTGATAAATACAAAATAAAGAAGAGAGAAAAAAAAAGGAACAAATAATGATTTATTATAAACATGATTATTGGAAACATGATGTAAATAAACTATATTAAACAATAAAAAAAAAAAGAAAAAACCAGTTCAGAATCTCTTTGATGTTTGTAATTCCAGCACACTGCAGGTAGATTCAGAAAATTACAGTGTTCAAGAACATTAGCAAAATAGGGAGCTCAGATCCAACCTGTCAGGATACCCAAATACTAGTAATTATAGGAAGAAATATGAAAATTAACATATTTTATCAGTATATGAAAATTAATCAAAATAATGAAGCAAGTAAATATTTTAAAGAGTAAAATAATACTATTTTTTTTTCTTTTGAGGTTTTAATCTTTATCTGTTGAAGTGTTAATTGTGATAAGGAGTTTCATAGAGATTCTGAAATGGTTTTTAATAAAATAAAATTTAAATTAAAGTTCATAATGACTGCAACTATTGTAGGTCTAAGATACCCTGTCTACTGAGTAACTGTTTTCTTTATCCAGAATTTATTTTTAGTCTAGTCAAGCCCAAAGATATGACCATAAGCACGATAATTTCAATATACCAAACAAATTACACTCAGATTAAACATATGTACAGTTATTTTTATTCTTACACACAAATGAAACCTCATAAATATGATTTTTTCAACCAAAGAAGATTATTTTTATGTGTACTTTATAACTAAAGTGAAATAATGTGTATTATTCTGAAAGAAAGAAAATGGAGTAGTAAAAATCAATTATGCAAAAGTCATACATGTTGAATCTGTACAATTGTGAACAAAGCAAATGCTAAAATACTTTCCAGGGAAAACCTTGAAAATTAGAGTTTAATTTTGGAAAACATAAAGATGTTAATATTGATAATCAGCATAGGCACACATATTACATAGTAAGAACCAAACTATACTAATCTTTAGAAAACACTTTTTGAAGGCAATGGTAATATAAGTTTAATTAACATAGCTATTATGATTATGTTTAAGTAATATAAAAAGCTACCTAGTATAATAGTGCATGATATAACTAAGCAAGAAAAATTGGAAAGTGCAAATTTTGACTGGCTTTATGTAATAAATTCTATATAATTCCCAAAACATTACGCTAAAGTGTTAAAATCACATCAGGTATTTGTCCTTTGGGCTGTCTGAATTGTTATTTCTGTTTAAAATAATTTCTGTTATTTCAGTTCTTTTATGGGAACATCTGTCTATCTCTATGAATTATTGATATATATTTAAGAAACAATACCCTTAAATTTTATAAAGTTATCTTTACAAAATAAAAAAATGAAGTAAAGTGATATAAAGACTAATATCTGCCAGCAAGTATGCTGGCACTGAAACATATTTGTTATGGGTCATAAATATTTTGCCCTATAATAACTTTTCAACTGAGCATTTAGTTTATTATCAGAAATTGTATTCCCAGGACACATGAAAAATTTACCAATATAAGAAATACATTTTTTAGAGATATATTACTCCATAAAATGTCTAGATTGTAGTGAGATTTTGAAATCGATATCTTGG
Source organism: Sigmodon hispidus (assembly GCA_004025045.1). NCBI lineage: Eukaryota > Metazoa > Chordata > Mammalia > Rodentia > Cricetidae > Sigmodon > Sigmodon hispidus. Next base: position 1,723 of record PVIH01010995.1, read on the forward strand.
ATGATGGGGACCATTACCTTTTTTAGTCAGAAAGCTAAAGGACCCTAATGTACACAAATCATGGGGAAAAAAGTCACTTCTATCCTGATCAGATATTTTTCAAGATAATTTATAGATGGATGATACTTAGAGTCTTTTTCAAATTTTATTTCTTAGCATGTTATTGCACTCATGTTTATTACATCCTGTACTGTTTGACAGTGTCTTAATATTCTAGTATTTGATTGAACAACTTTATATTTTTATTCATGTTCATAACCCTTAAATAAAATCATTTACTAGTTTCTATGAACATATGTGACATTATACAGAAAAATTGCTGTGGTAGAAATTAAAAGAAGCAAACATCCTTTGCTTTTTTGTAGCCACTGTCTGTCTCTCACAGGTTTTTAGGGTAGTCTGTTTCAACTCTCTGTGCATCCCAAAGCAGATATGGAAAACTTGCTTAGTCATGACAGATATTTCTTGATAGGGCAGCTCATTAGGGCATATAGGCCTCCCTGTTTCAGATGAAATTAGCTGATAAAATGAGTAGAATTAGAACTGAAGCCTCTTAATTTTCTGTGCAATATTCTCCAGTGCAGCATTAAATATTTAAACATTTGTTAGACTCATAACTTGAAAAATCATATTTTTAATACATAGAAAAGCTGAAAATACTGTTATGGTACAATTTGAGCAATGCACAATTATCCTTTGTTTTCAGAGATTACCTCCTGAGCCATATTTGGCTACTAAAATAACTTGAAATTACCATAATATTCTATGTGTATCTTCCCACAATTAAAATTATTTATCATTAGCTATTATATTTGTTATGTCATAAATGCTATGCAAATGGTTGTGATATGTTCACTAATAATTTATTATAGAAGAAACACTTCTATATGTCTAGTTCAAAAACTGCACATTGGTTTATCTATACACTACTAAAGAAAACAGACTCTATTTGAATGATGAATTAATGACCCAGTGGCAGGAAACAATATTATTTTCAATAGAAGTAAGATTATAGAATAACTCTACTTATCACTTCAATTGGAAATATTTATTGTGGTGCTTCTGCAGGGCAAAACTCATGGGTCTTTTATTTATTTTATAACAGAATTTTATCATTTCTACTTCTCCAAAGTTCTTCTATATAATCATTTTTAGCTGTCTTTTGACATATATGCACCTATGTGTATATATGTATATATAGAGAATATATACATTATACATATACAAATGCAATACACATATAAATAACATATATATACATTTTTGTACATATACACGCTTTGTGTTTGAAATATATGTATATGAATGTATACATATATACAATTGTAATACATATCACATGTATATTTATACATATATATGTATGTGTGGTGATTATAATATATTAATAAAACTACTCTGGAATATCAGAGAGCAGATCCACTCACAGTCAAACCAGGAGGGTCAGAGAGTGGTAACTCATGCAGTTAATCCCAGCTAAAGAAAGACTGGGAGTGGTGACCTACACCTTTAATCCCATAACTCCAGAGAGAGAGAGAGAACTTTCTGTGTTTCTGTGAGTTCAAAACTAACTACCAAATAGCAGTAGCTCACATCTTTAATTTTAACCTCGATGAGAAACAACTGGGTGAAGAAGATATTTAAGGCAGGCAGGTGTCAGAAGACAGATGAGATATTAGAAGCAAAGAGGAGAGAGGTTGAGGAAGCTGGAGGACAGCTGGATGAGATTTGACTCTGGTTTGTTTTCTCTCTCTGATATTCCAGCTTTTTCCAATATCTGGCTCTGAGTTTTATTTAATACAATCAGAATTTGTGCAACAAGTGCTGCCCTCCAGTGAGCCATTTCATCATACCAGTGGTAGGCAATTTTAATTTTAAAATCACCCAATTTAAATTGGGTTTTAAATCACATATTTGTAATTGTAGCACTGCAGATATAAGACAAGAAGCTCATGAGTTTGAATCTAGCTTGAACTATATAAAGCAACCCTGAATCAAAATAAATAGGCAAACAAACACACAAAAGGAAGACTTTAAAGTCATCAGCCCCTCACTATTTAAATATTTCTGTTTTAAAATGACCAAATTTATTGATGAGTTTTGAATTCTACATGGATCAGTTGTTTTCAGTAGCTATCAGAATATTATACTATATATGTCCTCTGTAGTCTAAAGCATTTTCGCTAAATTTTAATCCTTTGTTAAGAAAAAAAAAACTGTTTCAAAAGAATACTGCTTTGAAATTATAGTTGTAAACAAATAATTAGTTGAAACTTACAGTTTGTTTAATGAGTCGTTCCTTAAGTATTTGGCACACTTTCTAATCACATTAGCCTTTGAGAGGAATACTGAGTTAAATTAATCTTATAGTATCTTACCGATTATCTGTTATTTACTGAGCACTGAGACATTAATCTTAATGTCTTTCCATTGAATAAAATCACTGTCCATTGTCATTAGAGATGAGAAAGGAAAGTGAGTAATGCTTAAGTTCTTTTCTTTAATTTTAAGTTTGTATATGGCTTATAAAAAGTGAACTGATGTATTTTCATTTCATATTGTACTCTGTTGTGTAAGGACCTTTTCATACAGGTTGTAATGTGGGTTGAACACATTTTTAAAGCCCTGTTCTATTTTATTTTTTCTCATTGTCGTTTTTGTTATGTACTTTGTTTCCATATACAGATTTACTTCTATTGTGATACCATATATGCATACATGTGTATAGATGAAATATAAAAATGATGGATAAAAATGCATATTATTTGTCGTTTTAAGTCTGTCTTACTCCAATTAACATCACAATATCATGTTTTAATTTTTCTAAAAATAGCAATATTGATTTTATTTATGGTTTGAAAATGTCTAATATATACATGGTTCATGTTCATCCACATGCATAAGTTGGTCTTACAACTTAAAACTCTTATCAATGTAAATTAATGTGAAAGTGTATCTGTGTGAAATATTTTGAACTGGATTTATGTTAAAAAACCATGAGAGGTAAAGCAGGATTACATGAATGAAATTTTTAAATTTTGTTGTGTTTTGTTTATTCTTGGTTTGTTTATTGATTGATTGATTTCCAAGAAATCTCATTACTTATTTCAAATGTGGTCTAAATTTATTGTATTAAAACACTTTTTAATTAAATAAATAATGAGTCAATTATTTAGTACATATTCCCAATATAAGTTTATGTGAATTTCATTTTTACCTCATTCTCACTTGAATTTGTTAATTGTTTTTAATAATTGTCTTTAATACCTGTATACAACAAAATTTTCATGTAGTCCTGATGTGAATTTTTCTGATGGATTAAAAGGTTGTACAATTTATCATGTGCTTATTGTCTATTTTTTCTCTCTTTTTATATTTTTTTCTTTTTACTTGTTTTAATATTATAAATATTAATCTGTGAGATGTACAGGTAGAAGTTCTCCTGTTCTCTAGGCTGTGACTACATTCAATTCTTCACTGTATGTTGATGGCTGTTCTTACGTTTCTTACATTACTCAACAGGGGAGTGTGGAATGGAAATTACAGCGACAGAAACAATTAGACCAGAGATAGTAAACTTAGTCAGAAGGGCACTGATTGAATACTCAGTTGCCCCAATTTTATATCCCCTGGACAGTTTATACCAAGCAAAGTGTGGGGCAAGTACAGTCAAGTATAAATACTTCTTCAATTCTTAAACATAAGATAACTCATAGAAACCATAACTTTGGCCAAAGAAGCCTATTATGCAACAATGCAGGAGAATTCTAACCTTCAGTCAAAATAAAGACAAGCCTCAAACTGGAATCATTGTGGCTTTCCAAAGTTGTACCAAAGGGTTATAATCCTATGAGGTACCATTGTTGGTAATATTTCCCAGGAAACAAATTCTACCCTAGGTCTCTGTCTATGCTTCATCATCTAACATTTTTCGAAGTTTCATGTCATATGATAGAGTCTCTGATACACTTGGAGTTTATCTTTATACAAAGAAAAAGATAGAGAACTTGGAATAAACCTAACCAATGAAGTGAAAAACCACTACAATAAAAACATTACAACATCAAAAAAAAAACCCTCCACAAGGACAGGTGAGAAAAGATCTTTCATTTTGTAGTACTTTTTATCTACTTATAAATTCTATTAATCTTTTTTAATCAGATTTTTTTGGCTTTTATAAGCTTAAAGGATAGTTTTGTGGGTTTATTTATTTTAATTTTATGGAAATTATTTAATTAAACAATTATTCAACATATTTTGACTACTTAATTCAGCATTGACATGACAAATGTTTGCTTAATATTTGCAGTTTTTCTGTATTTATTTTTATAATCCTTTGGCACAGAAGTAGTATGAAAAATATTGGGACAATGGGGAAGGAATTTAATCAGACCTAATTCTACTTACACTTATAGAAACTTATTGAATCTAAGAGTGCTATTCTTATATCTAAATTGATTTTAATTTCACATCCCAAATCCTTCTATTCTTATTTTGTCAGAATATAGCAACATCCTTCATTTTCTTTATTTTACTGCATAGTTTAAAAAATTTTTAATATATTATAGAATGTATGTAAAATGCCACTAACAAGTTACAAAATATTTTTCTTGAAAAATATGTTTAAAAATTCTATACTTTACCTCTTTGCATGTACCTTTGTAAAATGAATATTTTCTGTGAAAAAAACTAGGAAATTATTTTACTAAGCATATTTTTAAAGACCTTACCTGTAATAAAATAATAATAAATTATGGCATTTATAATTACTTGTACTGCATACTTAATAAGTAAATTTGTTTCAGGTAATTTGAAAGTAAAAGAAATATCATTAGGCATTTAAAATGTAAATGTAACATGTTTTTAGTGAATTTATACACTATTCTCTCAAATATAAATGCAGTCATAAACATTAAAAGTAATTTTTTATTTCCATAATCTAATAGAAAAATAAGTAATTATTATTATTGACTTTAAAAAATATTTAAGACTGATTATTCGGTACTCATCAATATTTAAAGAAAATTTTATTTTCATTTTTTAAGAAAAAGTGTCAAAAACTTTGAGAGAATAGATTCCAAGAGAAAAATCAAATCTTACTGTTTGTTAAATAAAAAAAGTTTAATTCCAGCATGGATGGCAAAGAAAAAAAGAAAGGAATATCTGTACCAGAGAACTAGCTGATAGAATTGTTGGTAGGAAAGAGCCAACAAGTGATCTTGAAGAATGTGGTCCCTGTGTAGCAACCCATATTTCAGTAGCTAGTCCTACACCCATAAAATTATAGGGAACACTAAAGGGCTTAACAAGTTTTTAAAAATGAAGTATATCAAGTTGTCAGGGAAAATTGTCATAGGGAAACAGCAGACATCAGAGAAAAAAACTGGAAAAGGATTGTTTGCAGTATATGTCTGTATAAAATTTCAAGAAATAAAAGTGAAAAAATATAATCAGAGGAAACAAAGTACAAATGACTGTAAAATTTAATCATTTAAGGAAATGATCATGCCGTTTTTTTCCTAAACAAAATGGTCAGTTTGTCTATATGATGGATGACATTTACAGTATTCCATATGTTGAACCATCTCTGCATTTCTGGGATGAAGCCTACTTGTTCATGGTGAATAACACCTTTATATGTTATTGAATGTGGTCTGCCAAAATTTTGAAGAGAATTTTTGCATTAATGTTCATGAGGGAAATTGGTCTATAATTCTCTTCTTTGTTTTATCTTTGAGTGGCTTGGGTATCAGGGTTATTGTGACCTCAAAACAAGTGTGACAATATTCCTTCAGTTTCTACTGTGTGAAACAGTTTGAGGAGTATTGGTAATAGTTCTTCTTTGAATGGCTGCTAGAGTTCTGACCTGAAACTATCTGGACCTGGGCTTTATTTACATGGGAGACTTTTAATGAGAGCTTCAATTTTCTTTAGGGTTATATAGGTCTGTTTAGTTATTTAATCTGATCTTGATTTAGTTTTGGTAAATGGTATCTGCCCAGAAAGCTGTTGATCTCTTCTAGATTTTCCATTTTTGTGGAATATAGATTTTCAAAGTATGACCTGATAATTCTCTGGATTTGCTGGGGAACTGTTGTTATGTCCCTCTCATTTTGTTGATTTGGATACTCTCTCTCTCTCTCTCTCTGCCTTCTGGTTAGTTTGGGTAAGGTTTTATCTATTTTGTTGACTTTGTCAAAAAACCAACTTTTTGATTCATTGATTTTTTTTGTATTGTTGTTTTTGTTTCAATTGTGTTGATTTAAGCTCTAACTTTGATTACTTCTTGCCATCTATTCCTTCTACGTGAGTTTGCTTCTAATTGTTTTAGGAGCCACAGCTGTGCTGATAGTTCTCTTGTGTGGGATTTCTCTAGTCTTTTCATGTAGGTATCTAGTGCTATGAATTTTTCCCTTAAGACTGCTTTCACTGTATCCCATAAGTTTGGGGATATCATGAATTCATTTTTGTCAAATTCTTTGATTTCTTTTCTTAATTTCTTCCTTGACCCAGTGGTAGTTCAGCTTAGTGATGTTTAGTTTCCATGAGATAGTAGGCTTTCTTTGATTTTTGATGTTGTTGAACCCTAACCCTAACCCTACAAGTGATAGAGGATTGATCTCTAAGATATATAAAGAACTCAAGAATCTAGAGTCCAAAACCTTGAATAACCTAATCAAAAATGGGGTTCAAAACTAAAAAGGGAATTCTCATCAGAAGAATTACGAATGACTGAAAAGCACATATAAAAGTGTTCAACTTCTTTAGCCATCATAGAAATGCAAATCAAAACAACTTTGAGATACCATCTTATCACTTGTCAGAATGGCAAAGATAAAGGACACAGAAGACAGCCTATGCTGGAGAAGATGTGGAGCAAGGGAGAATACTCCTCCATTGTTGGCAGGAGTGTAAGCTTGTCCAGCCACTCTGGAATGCAGTATGGCAGTTTCTCAGAAAACTGGAAATCAATCTCACCAAGGATCCAGCAATACCACTTTAAGGCATATACCCTAAAGACACACATTTGTACCCCAAAAGCATTAGCTCAACTATGTTCATAGCAGCATCATTTGTAATAGTAAGAAACTGGAAGCAACCTAGATGCCCCGCATCTGAAGAATGGATTAACAAACTGTGGTGCATCTACACAGCAGAAAGAAAAAAATGATATCCTAAAATTTGCAGGCAAATGGATGAATTTGGAGAATATCCTCCTGAGAGAAGTATCACAAATCGAGCAAGATAAGCAGGGGGATGTACTCATTTATTAATGGACTTTAAGGAAAAGCAAAGCATGTTCCACCTGCAAAGCACAATCATTGAAGAGCTTGATATCTGAAACACATTGTACTGGCAGCTTGAAGCCTATTCCCTCCAGAGGAACACTTGGCCCAGCCTTGATGTTGAGGTGAGGCAAGTGGATCTACCTGGAGTGGATGCTGAACTAAGCCACCTTAGGATCGATCTTTGGACCTCCTGCCCTTGCTGGGGAGGATCTAAAGAGATGGGAAGAAGAGAGAGCGATTGGGAGGTGCAGGAGCAGGAATAGAGTTTGAACAAAGGGATACATGGTTAAATAATATGACCATTTTCATATTAAAAAGTGTAAAAGAATGGTAAAAAGAAATTTATTATTGTATTTCAATTTTTGCTTTTCTTTTTCTCTATTTTTTATGAGAGTTTTTTTATGTTTCTTCTTTAAAGGTATCATCTCTATTAAAATATTTGTAACATTGTCTTCCTCTGTTTCTTTTATATTGGAATGTTTTGGTCTTGCTTTTGTGTAACCACTAAGTCATAGTGATGCCATTTTTTATGTTGTTGAATAAATTTGTGCTCTGCTGTCTACCTATCTCTTTTTTTTGATCAGTGCACCTGTTTCTTTTTTCTGTCTTTCAACTAGTTGTTTTTTGGTCTTATATGTGGTTTTGGTGCAACTGGAGTTTCTGAAAAACTTGGAGGCAGTAGAATCTGTGTCTCAGGAAGAAATTGATATCTTCAGCTAGAAGTCTTTTGAGGGATCTCTCCAGAGATTGTGTTTCACAAAGCTACTCTTTTGATAGGGCTTTCCCAAGGTGGTGTGCCTCAGGGAGCAGCTCTTTTGATGGAGCTCTTAAAGGCTGTGTTTTAGGAAGCGACTGAGTTTGGGAATATAGGTGGTTTGGGGAAATGGTTTAAGGCTTATGAGATACAGAGCCTGATGAGGGGTGTAGATAGCCAAACTTGCATATGATCGTCCTGCTTGCTTGCCTGCAGCTGGAGCTGAGATAGGTTAGGCAGGTGTGTTTTGTCCTCTGTTGCCTAGACTTTGGTGCTGTCCTGGCAAGCCTAGATGGCATGCTTGGAAGAGGATTACACACTTTTTCTGGTGCTATCCAAAGGCCGTCTCAGGAAGTCGCTATAATTGGGAATGTGGATAATTTGGGGGACTAGATTGAGGCTTATGCAGAAGGTTCAATGGTAGGGATGGGGATGTAGATAATGAGGCTTGCAGACAGGAGACATGCTTACTTGCCTGAAGCTGGAACTAATATAGGTTCATATTTTTTGACCTGTTTCCCAAACCTAGGAACTATCTTAGCTGGCTTGGCTGTTCAGCTGGGGTTGGGGAGAGTCTGAAAGTTAGTTTTCATCTAAAATATTCTATCTTTAATTTTTATTTTGCTAGTTAAATGTTTAATTTAAATATGTTGTAGATTATTTCAGTATCATCATCTTACTATTGATCTGTAAGGTCAGCTTTGATTCAGTCATCTGTATTATAAAAGATTTCTTTGTATTCAATCATTGCTAGTAAGTAGCAACCACAGTTTCTTAATGAAAAGTCAAGGAGAACTTGAATTTCTCCTTTGGAGAAGGCATTGTTGAACAATTTTCTACTGTAATATCACCCATGATTCCAGGATATTGTATATTGGAAAAATACTCTATTGTAGTTTGGAGTAAAAGTACATTTTTAACTTCTACATCTATGCACTTTAGTACACAATATGCATTCACATTGAAAATCTGCATATTATTGGAAATTTGTTTAATAAAATTAATTTTTGATACTGTATGAAAAGCTTCAAGAACTCAGAGTATATTTCATAATCAATGTTCTTCCTTCTTGCAATAAGAAAGGCATGGTAGTTCAGTCTTTTGCATTCTCTCAATTCTATCATATATCATTTATAGTGTGTGTACTTAATTTAATAATAACTGTAATATCTTCTCTACATAAATATGAGCATGTGAGAAGTGCTGTGTGTAGTTCATTTTTCCATTCCCTGTGCCTTCAACTTGGCATATACTAGACATATCACAAATGTAATTACCTCATTTTTATAAATGAGACTATTATAAGAAATTCATATAGATAACTTTTAAAATCATGTAACTATTGAACTCTACTTTCACCTCCAAGATTTTAACTTTATTTTATGATACACTTTTATCTCAAAATAGCAACTGGCTTAACATGAATTTGCTTCTGCTTTTGCTTTAAAATGTGGTGCTTCTTTTCTTCCTGATTCCATAGACATTTAAAAATAGATAGAAAACATTTGCTAAAATGTGTACTTGATACCAAACTTGCTTGACTAGAATTTTTAAACTACCTAGTGAAAAAGTATGAGATATCTTTTTTCTGTGTCACAGTCTTAGATATTAAAAATTAAAATTATATGGTACCCTGTCACTTCTGAAACTCAAAGATTAAACATTATTAGATTAAAATTACATTGGTAATACATGTTATTGTATCAGCATCTATTTGGATACATTATGCTATTGCTATATAATATTAGTTATAATTATGACCTGGTTATTGTTTGCATTTGGAAATGAAAATTACTCAAAGGATATATGATTGTCTGTCAAGTTGAAAAGTGGTAGAATACTTTGGCAACTCTTAGTTGTCAACTAGACTACACCCAGAATTAACTAAAGGCCTCCATGATGGTTGGGTATTAAGGAATTTCTCTTAATTAAATTATGTAAATTAGAATTATTTGAAATCCATATATTTTAAAATGTAATGTTCTGCCTTAATTCTAAGCCACACCTTCTATTGGTAGTTGTATAAAGGTCATGTAATAAAGGAATGTTTGTTCTAACATGCTTGCCTTCACTCTCACTAGCAAATGTATTGGTTCACTGATATTAGATCCAGCTGCTACAGAATTTTGGCATAAGACAAACTGTGAACCCCAGCTTTGCAAACTAAACAACTACTGGATTTTTTAGCTTTGAATGAAGGGACAGATATCGTTGAGATATTTGAACTATAATATGTAAGATACTCTAAAAATCCCATGAATACATATATTTACAAATTCCATACTACAAATGTGTTTTAATATATTAGTCCTTAAATAATTGAGTTGACTGAAATGTATTATTGTATTATATACAAATGAATCATGAGCAAGAATTACATGTTAAATGAACTAAGTATATGTTTTGCAACAAAATCAATAAAATTAAACCTAATAAATTTTAGTATGTCTTATGGAGAAGGAAGACTAAAACTCAAAGTTAAATCTTACTAGGAATGACAATTTCTATATGAATAAAACTAAATCAATAATATTTCTAATATATTTTAACAAAATTTACTAAGTTTCAAATCTTTTTTATGTCTTTGAAATTATATTTGTGTTGACTATGTCATAATCTCAATATACAGTAATATTTTTTAGATGCTTATACCTTCTAAGGCTGATTAAAAGTGTATTACTTATCAAATAACACACAGCAAATACGATTTTGTTTCTGAAGGTGATTACTTATATTATTTGCTTTAATGCCAACACCACAATCAGTTTACATTTAAGTAAAGTAACAATAAATACAGAATAAAATAAATCTGGTCTCAAAATAAAAAAAATGTATCTTCTCTCTGCATTAATTGAAGAAATGTTTCTCAAGAGGAAAATCTCCTGCTTATTCCCATAGTATATGTACTTCTAAGGCTTCATGGAGACAACTATTAACACATCTTTCTTTTTCTCCTTTCAGTGGTTTTTAGCTCCTTTGGGTTGAGATTGACCTCTCATCAAGTACTTAATTCTTTCTTTCAATTCATGACATGTGTTCAGTTTTCCTGTTAGAAAAATTCAACTTCTTTACATTGTCCTCTGACCTTCAAGAGATTCTTATGGCAGGTGCACATGCATTTGTGCCTGAAAACACACACACATACAAAGAGAGAGAGCGAGAGCGAGCGAGCGAGAGAGAGAGAGAGAGAGAGAGAGAGAGAGAGAGAGATTTAAATGTCTTTCTATTTCAATGGCAATTTTGATCTATTTTACAGGTGTCACATTAACTAAGTTGTTACCTCAATGACAGAAAACCTCAAACTGTAAATAATTAATATTAGGTAAATATAAATTACACACACACACACACACACACACACACAAAGATGGTAGAATGGAATAGACCTTTGAAAGACTTCTGTAATTTTTTTTTCATAAATTGAATTGCCTAAATCTTCTTCTGTATGGCTGGTTTTACTTTTGCAATATCAAGATATTTTATTTAACCTTGTACCAATAGAAAAAAAACCACACTGATTTTGTGTGAGATTTTTTGATATAAGCACATAACATTCTACAATTAATAAATTTCTCAACTCTTTCCATTGCTTGTTTAATTTTTGCCATAAACCTGGACCAATCTTATTTAAGACGTACCCTATTCATTCATTTTTTCCTTAACATTTTATCTGAAACTAGATATCTGTGGTTTTCAGTCTGGCTTATTTGATTTAATGGGATGATTTCAAGTTATTACCACGTTAGTGTCAAAAAAACAAGACTCTGCTCATTTTATGAGCATGTAATACTCTACTGTTTTTATAATACACTGTGGCAATGCTTTATCCAACCATAGAGCATAAGAGTGCATTCCACATTCCTTAAGCGTTTCACTGTATTAAAGGTGAATGTGAACAACTCTATGGAATGCTACTAATGATTCATTTGGGTCACAAAGTAGTTTTAATTTTAGTTTTCTACAGCAGTTTTATATAAATTGACATAGTGACTATATTAACTTGAATTTAAACAAAATATGATTTTTAAGAGATTCTTTTATTATGATGCTATCTAACATTTTTCATTAATTTAAAATAATTTTTGAATTTAATAGCAAAACATTATTTAATAATTACTAAGTATAAAATACTTAAGTATTTATTCATTATTCTAAAATTAGGGGAATATATATTATATAGTTAAATTTTCCTTTCAAAAGATTAATTAAAAACCAGTTTAAGCTTTATTTAATATTTAAAGAAAATATTTGATTGATACAAACAAATATTAATGGTTATGCTGAAAGTAGAGAATTTTTTATATTGTTTTCCTATTATTATTATTATTATTATTATAAACAAGAAGTCACACTTTCTAACCTTGTATATCCTTATTCAAGGTCCCTTCCCCATCCCACCACATCAGGTCATTCTTTCTTCTCCACAAATCCCCATCCCATCCCTGGGCAGATTTCAGGCAGTCCCATGGTCCCACTGCCCCAATATTGCTTAGTTCAGTCTCCACTCCTGGCAGATGCAGTTTTCTCCCCCCTCCCTCAAGAGTGAATCCGGTGTTCCTCTAGGGGGAGTGGGATCCAAGGTGTCAGTCCAGGGTGTTTCTAATCCCAATCTGTTCAGTGGTTCTGGTTTGCAGCTTGGGCATGCTTTGTTTTTATCTTGTTTGTTTGTTTGTTTGTATAGAGTCCACTAATGAGTGAGTACATCCCCTGCTTATCTTTCTCAGTTTGTGATACCTCACTCAGTAGGATATTCTCCAAATCCATCCATTTGCCTGCAAATTTTAGGATATGATGTTTTCTTACTGCAGAGTAGTACTCCATTGTGTAGATGTACCACAGTTTGTTAATCCATTCTTCAGTTAAGGGACATCTAGGTTGTTTCCAAGTTCTTGCTATTACAAATAATGCTGCTATGAGCATAGTTGAGCTAATGCCTTTGGAGTGTGACTGTATACTATCTTTATGGTATACAACCAGAAGTGGTTTTGCTGGGTCCTTGGGGAGATTGATTCTCAATTTTCTGAGAATCGGCCATACTGCATTCCTAAGTGGCTGAACAAGCTTACACTCCGACCAACAATGGAGAAGTGTTCTCTTTGCTCTGCATCCTCTCCAGCATAGGCTGTCCTCTGTGTCTTTTATCTTAGCCAATCTAACAGGTGTCAGATAGTATCTCAAAGTTGTTTTGATTTGCATTTCTCTGATGGCTAAAGATGATGAGCCCTTTTTCAGGTGCCTTTCAGCCATTCATAATTCTTCTGCTGAGAATTCCCTTTTTAGATCTGAACTCCATTTTTTGATTGGGTTATTCAAGGTTTTGGGCTCTAGATTCTTGACTTCTTTATATATCTTAGAGATCAGTCCTCTATCACTTGTAGGGTTGGTGAAAATCTTTTCCCATTCTGTGAGCTGCCGTTTTGTCCTATTGACAGTGTCCTTGGCTTTACAGAAGCTTCTTAGCTTCAGGAAATCCCACTTATTGATTGTTGATTTTAGTGTCTGTGCCACTGGTGTTATATTTAGGAAGTGGTCGCCTGTGCCAATTCGTAGAAGTGTATTTCTCACTTTCTTTTCTATCATGTTTAAAGTGGATGGGTTTATGTTGAGGTCTTTGATCCCCTTAGATATGAGTTTTGTGCAGGGTGACAGGCTCAGATATATTTTCATTTTTCTACACACTTCCATCCAGCTATGCCAACACCATTTGTTAAAGATACTATCTTTTTTCCATTGAATATTTTGGGCCTCTTTGTCAAAGATCAGGTGTTCATAGGTTTTTGGGTTAATGTCTGGGTCCTCACTTCTATTCCATTGATCCACAAGTCTGTTTTTATTCCAGTACCAGGCTGTTTTTATTACTTTAGCTCTATATTATAACTTTAAGTCAGTGATGGTGATACCGCCTAAGGTTGTGAAGTAGAGGATATTGGTTGCTTATTTACATATTCAGTACATTTTTCATTAAATCTTATTCTATATATAGCTAAGAGGCATAAACTAAGAACATAAATAAACCTTATTGAAAACAGATTCTATTGTAATAACTTCACATTAACCTGTTATGTATGTTGAACATTTATTACAGATAGAATTAACTAATTAGTAGGTAAGAAATAAAAAAACCAGCATATCCAGAAACTCTATCCTTTTTTTCTTAATAATTACCCATTTATAATGAAAATCTTCATTTTAAAATATTATTTTAGTCTGTTTAGAATCCTATATAAATGTCTCACATAGATGACTTAAAAATAAAAATATATTTAATCTAATTTTGAATATTAAAATGTCAAAAATTAAAGTGTAAGAATATTTGGAGGTTTTCTCTGTGAGATTCCATCCCTTCTTCATAGATGTTCAAGTATTTTAGTAAAATGTCACTTAGTAGGAGAGATGAACTCTCTCTGTCTCTCTCTCTCTGTCTCTCTCTCTCTTTCTCTGTCTCTCTCTCTCTAAAGCCTGCAATGACCACATGAACTTTTTACTTCCAATTACTCTGTCTCATAAGAGCATCAACTTGGATGTCAAAATTAACATAAGAACTTTATTTACATCAAACATTTTCACTGACTACTAACATATATATATATATTACAAAATCTATCTATGTTACCTAAGGAGTTCTGGTTCTTTCATTGTGCATTTTAATGATGTTGTGTTGGCCAAATGTCATTGTGCAATGCCTATATTGCCAGCACCTAGAGTAGTTATTTTGAAAGTTAGAGAATATTTGGGGATATGTACAAAAATTATCAATATGAATGTAAAATAAATAAAACCATTTATTCTTAATATGAGATTAAACTTCTAAATTAACAGTTTGTTAATAGTACTAGTATATTTTTGCATGTTTTAAGATTATAATAAATATGACTGAATTGATGATTGAGCTTTCTTTTTCTTGTGTCAAGAGGAATCATAATAACATTCCTCATATTATCCTTTATAGCAATTCTGATTGAGAGCTACATTATTTTACAAATTTTTTCACAATTTTGGGAATAAAACTGCAAAAAAAGTGGGTTAAATAAGCAAGTATTGTCTCTTTATTGATAAAGATTAAAACAAACTGGATTTTTTTTTCAGTAGAGGTCATTGGGCACCTTAGGGAAGGCTATACTTACAGCTCAACTTTGCTGCCATACACAATATTGCTGAGTCGCTGCTTATGCTCTGGTGGCATCATATACTTCAGTTTCCTACTTCCTGATACACTGGAGATAAGGATGAGACCATAGCTGGGAAAATAGGAAATGGAAATCAAAACTATGTCCAATGTATGTTGAAGAGGAAATTCAAACTTCTAGATATACAAAGTCCTCCCAATTCTGCAAGTGAAATATATAAGGTGCTCTTTTTTACTGCTCATTGTCAAAAATTCATAAAAGTTAAAAAAAACTATAATGAAATTCACCACTCTGAAATGGGAAATGGCAGAAAATGTGCTGGAAGCCTTTCTTTCTCCATAAAAGGAAAAAAAATTGCTAAATTTCATTATTTCAACAAGCCACAATAATGTGCAGTGATTATGCAGCAATGATCTTGGAGTAAATCCCACAAAACTCCCTTAAGGCATAAAGAAGGAAGAGAAAAATTTTAGAGGATACAAGTTAAAGCTAGGTCATGAATAGAATATAAAATTGCTTTTATGAAATAGGTCAGAATATGTGATAAGAAATAGCATATTTTAAATTAGCTTGTAGCCTCAAGATAAGTCTCTGGAGTGCCACAATACATATATCAGATATTAATTTATGTACTGTTTTTATGTTACATTATTAATGAAACATGAATTATTAAATGCACATTCAATAATTAGTAGTGAAATTCATATACAGCAAGTCTAATACCTATAAACAAAATGGCCACATTGTTACTATATTAACACATATAGTTTAATGTGTCCCTGTGTTTTTCATGTTGGAGAGTGATACAGGTCTATATGTTATGCATGATTTGTCTAGTTTCATAAATTCAACAATACAAGGCTACATAGAACAGATTAAAGGTCATTATCTATGTCAACCTGAATGGGAGGAAGCAGAGAAAACATTTCAAAGTTTTATCAAAGTAATGATTTTTTAACAGGCTTAAGACTTTAATAATTTGGAGGTAGTTTATCCTTGTCACTTTCCTTAAAAATGCTCAGGAAATAGTCTATTGAACCAAGTTTAAAAAATTCTTGAGGCTCACAATATCCTTTATTCAGAAGATGTCAGAAATATAGACTAAGACTTTACAGCAGGAAGTTATCCTAACAAACATAAAAACACCCAAGTCACAAAGGCTTCAGGATTGCCTATATTTTGATCACTCAAAAATAATATGAGGAATGAATATATATTTACAGAGAAGACATCAGCTTCAAAACCAATAAGGCAAAAAAGAAAATTCACAGCTACTGAAGTTCCTTTTACAGCTTCTCAACTGATCTTTAGGGAATTATCTTGCTAATTCACTTCCTGAGTGGATGTATACATGGGGCTTCCTAAGCTTTGTAAATTCAGAGGTAAAGAGTATATGGCAATTGTCCTAGAGAAATGCATACAGTGAGGCAAGAGGCAAGGGCATGTTAACATACTGGGTAAAAGGGAGTGTGACAGTGCAGAGCAGTAGAGTGAGCTCTTGGGCAGCTAGTACATTTAAGTAGGGACAAAAAGTAAGTGAATACTGCCTACCACAGTGCATCCTTCTGACATTCCATAGCTTGGAAGGTTTAATACAGTTCTTACTCACAAATCTCCAAAGAGACCATGAACTTTAGGTTTTGCTTTCATGACTCAAAGTAGTAAGTGAAACCAGCCAGCAAGGCTGGTGTAGATCCAAAGCTGGTCCACTTAAAAGTTTTTGTTGTTTTTTGTTTTGTTTCGGGTTTTTGTTATTTTGTTTTTGCTCTTTTATTCTGTTTTGTCTTGGTGTTTTGCTTATAAATACAAGACTAAAAAAATGCACAGTAAGAGAAGTCCAGACAGAAAACCTCTAAATAGGAACGAGTGTGTGTTATGATGTGCATAAACTTAGAAAGAAAAGAATATGGTTATAGGCAGTTATATAAAGAATTGGTTTAAAAGATAAAATCTTTAAAGAGACAGTAAAAGTAATATAAAAGAAATAAGCATAAAAAGATGGGAAATATACAGGTAATCTGGACCCATATGTTATTGTGTTGATTTTGAATTTTGTGAATGCTGATGAGCAAAACACAGCTTTCAGGAGACATGTGATTGTGACCAGGACACTGAAATTCAGTCAACCTAGATACTTTAAGGCCATCTTAACACTAAAAAGAAAGTAAAAAATATACTTGTCAAATGAACGTAAAAAAAAATATTTGGAGAAGAGGTTTTGGTTTTATTTCCATAGGAGACAAGATGCTGTGATTTTTTTCAGAAATGAGTTGGGTCAGGTTCATTCAGGGAAGGCTGCCTAAATCTTGACAGGTGATACTTATCAACAAACATTATAACTGGTCTTCTTACAATTTGGCCATCATCTAAAATTTTCTTTGGGACCTCTAAAGATACATTTAGCCACAGACGACAGGCAACAGTCTAGGAAAAAAATGTTATTTACATTTCAAAGTGTTGGATTTTAGGAGTTCTCTGTTTATTTGATAGGTCATGAACATTTTTTTATATTTAGGGGAATATAGAAATATAGAATAAAAGACAGCTATTTAATTTTAGATTTTTTTGCATTGGCATGGATTTTGGTGTATCCATACCAACTTAATGTTAGTTTTGTCATACTGTATATGTCTCTACTCTGATTTAATAATGTATTGCACATATGCAGCTCATTGAAAAATGGCAATGTAAAAATAAAAAAACGAGGTTAGTGGTTAATCTCTAATAATACAACCTGCAGTCATATTAGATATGTTTCAAGGTAAAACATGTATATTTTATTGTTAAACACTCCAGAGACCAGTAGAATATGGCATTTAAACTATTTTGTTAATCTATGATTTTCATAAAAATAGATACATATGCTTCTGGGAGTATCAATTTACTACAGGATAGCATGATGGGCATTAAAGAAAATCCATAGGTGTTTCCTTTCATTGTGGCAAGATTAGCCATTTGAGGGGAAAAAATTGCTTTAGCCTGGACTTGACAGTGAGTGTGCTGGACAAATTGAACATACAAGACCCACAGGAAAGTGACCACTGAATTTTGACAAAAGAAGGTGAGATTGCTTTTCAGAGTTCCTGCCTCACCAAAGTGTCGGCCAGACATTCTGAAGGACACTCAAAAAAACAACTGATAAACATCCCCAGGACAAGTCAGAGCAGTTTTTCAAATTACCTGCTTCAATGACAATAAATACTGCCAGATACTGTAAGTCTGTATAATAAATTTGAATGCCTCCATGTTGCACAGGAACTTGCATGACTATGTCAGTGGCAAGGTATCTCTGGTGTTAGGTAATATTATATTCTTCTGGGTCTATGATAGAGTTAAAGACTAAATAATTAGCTTCTTTTTTGTATTAGTTAAAAATGTTAATTTCTTTATATCTGATCTAAGTTTACCTTTCCTCTTCTCTTCTTATTCTCTTTTCCAATATCCCTTCAACCACCACCAATTGACTCCTTTGCTTTTGTTCAGAAAGTAACAGGCCTGCCATAGGTGTCATCAAAGCATGGCAAATCAAGTTGAGGTAACATTAAGTCCTCCCCTCACAACATTAAGGATTGGTAAGACAATCCAGTATGAGGAATAAGTTGGCAAAAGCATACCAAAGCATCAGGGATAAATACTGCTCCTACTGCTAAGTCTCCCACTAGTAGACCAAGCCATATAATCATCACAAGTATTTAGAGGGCATAGATTGGGCCCATACAAATTCCTTAGCTGTAGGTCCAGTGTCTGTGAGCTCCTATGTGTCCAGATTAGTTGTTTTTGTATGTTGCCTTGTGATGACTTTGACCCTCTTTGCTTATGCGATTCTTTATCTGTCTCTTTAACTGGAATCCAAAGCTCAGCCCAGTGCTTGGCTGTGGATCTCTGCATATAATCTTATCAGTTACTGGAGGAAGGCTCTCTGATGATAATTAGGATAGTCACCAATGTTATTATCAGTGATGGCCAATTCAAGCTATTTATCCACTATTGCTAAGGGTATGATTTGAAGTCATCCTTGTGGATACTTGGCAGTTTTATTAATACCAGGTTTATATATGACTCACAAGATACTCCCCCTTTAAGAAATACCTTCTATTACTTTATCCTCAAGCCAATCCCTCATGTTCCTATCTCCACAAGTGTACCCAGATCTCTTCTATTTCTTTTCCCATGGAAATCCATGCATCTCTCATTGGGCCCTGCTTGTTACCTAGCCTCTCTTAGACTGTAGATTATACCATGGTTATCATTTACTTTACAACTAATATCCTCTCATGAGTGAGTATACGGCAATATTTGTTTTTCTGGGTATGGATTACCTCCACAGGATAATTTTCTATCTAGTTTTATCTATTTGACTACAAATTTCTTGATACCATTCTTTTTACAGGTTAGTAATACTATGTTGTGTATATTTAACAAATGTTAAATTTTGGTTGAAAGACATCTAGGTTGTTTCCAGGTTCTGAATTACAAGTAGAAATGTTATAAATATAGTTGTACAAGTATACTTGTTGTATGGTATAGAGTTCTTTAAGTATATGCTCATGTGCAATATTGCTGTGTTTTAAAGTAGATCTATTACCAATTCTCTGAGAAGATACAATATTGATTTCCTAAGTAGTTCTACAAGTTTAAACTCCTAACAATAGTGGAGGAGTATTCCCCTTGTTCCACATTCACTCCAACATGAGCTATCACTTGTCATTTTTCTTAGCTACTCTGACAAGTATACAATAAAAATTTTAGAGTTGTTTGGTTTGCATTTCTCTGATGGCTGAATATGAATATTAATCTAAAAATATTTCAGCTTTTTGAGATTCTTTTGTTGAGAAGTCTGTGTTGATATCTGTACCCCATTTTTAAATTCAATTATTTGATTATCTTGACATCTAGTTTTTTCAGTTTTTTGTATATTTTGCCTGATGTGGGAATGATGAAGAATTTTTTCATTCTGTAGAAGGCTGTTTTTATCCAATAATGGTGTTCATTGTCTTAGAGTAGTTCTTCAGTTTCATGAGGTCCTCTTTATTAATAGTCAAACTTAGTATCTATTTAGTAAGTTGTCACATATTCCACTGTGCTCAAGGTTATTTGTAGCACTCTTTTCTAGAAGGTTTAGTGTAGCTGGATTTATGTTGAGGGGTTTGATCTGCTTGAGTTTTGTATAGAATAATAGGTATGAATCTATTTGCATTCTGCTACATGCCAACATCTAGTTATTCCAAAACCATTTGTTGAAAATGATTTATTTTTTACTATGTAATTTAGTATTCTTCATTAAAAATTGGGTTTTCAGCATCATCAGAGATGGACTATTCCTTTGGAACTTAGACCCATGTCCAGAGTAGCATCAGAGGTGAGCAGATTCCAGCTCCTGGGCTGCCCAACCAGAGAATCCCTCTCTAGGATTGAGGTCACACTCAAGGGTCTGATTTAATACTCTTGCCAGCAGATAGACCTAGGCTTTAACTGTGAGGGGCCTCCTGCAGCAATCCCTAAATGAAAGGACATCACAGGGGCAGGCCTTACTTACAGGGCAAAGTGCATCATCAGAGAAGGACTGAGGCCGTTATAACTTAGACACCTATCTTGAGTAGATACAGAGACAGAGCAGACCCCTAGCTCAGACCAGACAGGAGACACACAAGCCCTCTAGTCACAACTGACAAGGAGCTGACTAATTGTGAACCACTGAAGCAATGATCAGATGCCCATGTAAGAATGCATATAACAATATAAAGAAAAAGGCAAAACCATAAGAAACTGGTGGTTCGACAACTAGATAAAGATGACTTCTCTCCACTTTTCTATTTAATATAGTTCTAAAAGTTTTAACTAAAGCAATAAGAGAATAAAAGGAGATTAAGGGCATAGAAATTGGAAAATTAGAAGTGAAAATAACTCTATTTGGAGATGAAATGCTTATATATATAAGTGATCCACAAAATTCTACCAGGGAACTTCTACAGCTGATAAACACCTTCAAAAATACAGTAGGATACAAGATTAACTCAAAAAAATAAGTAGCCCTCCTGTACACTAAAGATAAAAGGGCTAATAAAGAAATAAGGGAAACATCACCCTTTATAATAGCTGCAAATAGCATTAAATACCTTGGAGTAACTATAACCAAAGAAGTAACAGATCTCTTTGACAAAAACTTTAAATCACTGAAGAAAGAAATTAAAGAGGATGTCAGAATATGGAAAGATCTCTTATCTTATTGGATAGAAAGGATTAACATAGTAAAAATGGCAATTCTACCAGAAGCAATCTACATCTGAAGAGCATTCAATGCACTTCTCATCAAAATCCCAAGACAATTTTTTGTAGACCTTGAAAGTACAATTCTCAACTTCATTTGGAATAACAGGAAAGCCAGGATTGCCAAAAAATATTGCTCAACCAAAGAACATCAGGAGATATCACCATACCTGCCTTCAAGTTCTATTATAGAGCTACAGTAATAAAAACAGCCTAGTACTGGCATAAAAAAAGACTTGTGGAACAGTGGAATTGAACTGGAGATCCAGACATTAAGTCAAAAACTTATGAACTTTGACAAAGAGGCCCAAAAACATATGCTCTTTGATAAATAGCCCCAAAACATTCAGTGGAAAAAAGTATCTTTAAAAAGTGGTGTTGTCATAGCTGGATGGTAGTGGATTTAAAAGTGCAAACAGATCCAAGCCTATATATCCCCTGCTCAAAACTCAAATCCAAGTGGATCAAAGACCTCAGCATAAACCCAGTCACACTGAACCTCATAGAAAAGAACATGGAAAGTACCCTCCAATGAATTGCCACAGGTGACCACTTCCTAAATATAACACCAGTAGCACAGACACTGAGAACAACAATCAATAAGTGAGACCTACTGAAACTGAGAAGCTTCTGTAAAGCCAAGGACACAGTCAATATGACAGCCTACAGATTGGGAAAAGGTTTTTTACTAAGCCCAAAAGTGACAGAGGACTGATTTCTAAAATATATAGATAACTCAAGAAACTAGACCCCCAAACCTTGAAAAACCCAATAAAAAAATGGAGTTCAGAAATAAAAAGAGAATTCTCACCAGAATTATGAATGACTGAAAAGCACTTGAAAAAGTGCTCAATATCTTTAGCCATCAGAGAAATGCAAAGCAAAACAACTTTTAGATACCACCTCTTAACAGAATGGCTAAGAATAAAGACACAGTGGTTGAGTGGTTGAGGAGCAAGGAGAATACTCCATTGTTGGTGGGAGTGTACCTGTCTTTTTTATGCCAACACCATGTGACTTTTATTACTGTAAATCTGGAGTAAAACTTAATCAATGATGGTCATACTATAGAAGTATTTTATTGTGCATGATTGTCTTGGCAGTCCTGTGTTTTCTGTTTTTCTATATGTGGTTAAATATTGAGTTTTCAATATCCAATAAATATTAAATTTAAATTATAGTAGTTTAAATATTTCATTGATTTGCTATTTTTTAGTAAATTAGTAACTTTATATCAGAGAATGAGATATTTATTATAAGTAACATTTTTAAAATTTTGTTATGTTTTCAATATTAATATTTATATTAACATCTAAATAATTTTAAATTCTGTATTCAAATTTAGTGTTTGAATTTTTAATCTACTTAGTACATTAATATCATGAATTATGATTTCATTTAATAATGCTGTCTATATATAAATTTTAACATTCTTCTATTTTCAATAAATAATATCAGCTACTATTCCATTCATTTGTGATTTTCTTACAATGAATAGATGAACAGAAATAAACTTTAAAAGATGTCCTATGTGAGCAAAATGCCATCAAAATTTTTATACAATTTATACAAAATAATGTACAATATGAAATAAGAGTGATTTAATTAACTAAAACTGTCTCAGTAGAGTGCACGTTTTATCTAGTGGAAACATAAAAATGATAGATATGTACATTATGTCAATTAATCTACTCATATTTCAGTGTGATTATGAGAAATAAGGATATTTATGAGTTATCATTGTCAGAGTAAAGACATAATGCATAGATAAACGCTAGTTCATTTGAATTTTTATCTTCACAAGCAAAACCACAAAAAGAATCACATTTTTAAGTTTCTATTTAGAAATAGAAAAACTTTTAGCACAAATGTTGGCATTATTATGGCTAAATGTTTAAATCTTTGTTACAAATTTTAGAATATATTTTGCAGTTCATTTAAGGATATTTTGCCTTTCCCTTGGTAGGTAAACTGATAAAATTTCATTATGTTAAGTTCCCAAGAGGAAAAGAACATTTTTAAATTTTGAAACAAGTTTATTCAATTTCATGCCCATTTCTTTTTTTAATATTTTATTTAATAATTATATATGCATATGACTTGTTTGGCAAAAACCTCAACAGTAATTCCCACTCCATATCACTACTGATACTTTTCTGACATTTTCATATGTACCCTCTTTTTCTTACTCACTGAATTCACTAATGATGCCTGTACATGCATGTGTGTGGTTCCATGTACTGGGGCATGCTTCACCTCTTGGGGTCTACATCCATGAAGAAAACTGATACTTCCATATTTATTAGCTACTAAGTGCCTAACTAGTGGCGAGAGTTTATGATTCCCCCTTCTTTCCATGTTGGGCCTCTCTCTGCCTAAATCCCCTCTAGATCTTATGTGGTTGAAGCTGCTGAGTTTATATTTGCAACACTTCTGTCATGTCATGCAAATCCTGTTTGATGCTGACTTCCACTAACCCTGGCTCTAATAATCTTTCTAATAATTGCTAAGCCTCAGAATATCAAGTGTGCTATAGATGTTTCATTTAGATCTGAACACTCTATTATCTCTTGTTCTCTGTATATTGACTGCTTGCGGGTAGTTGTACTGACTTTAATGTACTACAAAATAAACTTCTCTGATGTTATTTGAATGGGGATAGGAGTATTAGAACAAGAAACTGAAAGGAGTATAGAGAAGAATAAGTTACACCAAAGAACACTGACAATGGCAAATACATTTTAGTACTCTAAAAGCTTCCTAAATGTGTACATATGCACATATAAAACAAGTTCCATGTATAATACGATGGATAATACTTACAAGATTTTAAAATCTGTCAAATAACAGGGCAATGCTAGATATGGTTCCCATATCTCCAGTGGGTTATGGAATATTGTTATTGCTTGTGGTTATCATTCACAATGTCATGATCAGACTCTAAATATTTTTTCAAGGCACCACATAAGTAAAGCACATGGCATAGGGAAATAAAGCTGGCATTGATCTGAAGCCTGTATACAAGACTTTAAATGAAAAAGACATATATCTTTATTAACTGAGTATATGTAATCATTAGTGTTTTATGTATTGTACACAGGGCCTCAATTGGTACTTAACTATAGAAGAAGCAAGGAAAGCAAGACTGGTAGAAACTGTTCAACTGTAGAAATTTTGTCTCTAGAGAATATTGCCTAGAAGTTTCAAACCTACTCACAAAATAAAACTCTTGAACATCTTTTCAAATTTGTTACATATAAAGTTTTGAGAAAAGCTGACCCACAGCAGATTAAGAGCTACAAAACTGTGCCCCATTCTCCAACCCTTCTATCACACTGTGACCTCAGCAGCAACTGGAAACCCACAGATCACTGTCCCACAGCAGAGTAAGAGGTGAGTGACACCCCACCAAGCCCAAGCAGAGACCCTAGTCACTGGGACTGTAGTCCTAGGGCATAGCCCACGGAACCCCACCACACGTAGCTCTGCCCTAAATTCAGGCCAACAGGGAAAACTCCTGCAGGCAAGAAGCCCAGGTGCAATTCAGCTCACTGGAAATGCTTGCTACAAAGCACCACTATATTCCCCAACCTATGCCATCACCTGGTGACCTCAGCAGCAACAAACCTACATCAGACTAAGAGACTAAAACACCAAGAGTCTAGAGACTAAGAGAGTTTCACACTTCTTATTGGATGAAGAATAACTTCTTGAGGCCCTCTGTCTCTCAGCAACAACTGGATCAGAAGTGATCGCATAAAACCCACAGTGTGTCAGTACCTACTGGATTTAATGTGTGGGGGTGTCACTGTGATACAGAAAATACTACTTTCAAGCAGACCAAGAACCTAGATTGGAATAAAAAAGACTTTCTGAGACAGAGACACGCCCAGAACAGACTACACCAAAATCAGCTTCCTGAAATACAGACAAATCTTGCAGTGAACCTAAGAAGCAATGGGCACACACCAGTTCAACAATACATAGAATAACATAAAGAACAACATGGAACTGCCAGAATCTGTTGGTTCTACAACAACAAAACCTGAGCATGGCAAGGCACAAGAAGAAGAAAACAACCTTAAAAGCTTTATGAAGATAATAGAAGGCTTAAATGAAGGTATAAAATTTTATTCATTGCAATAGAAGGAAATAAACAAAAAATTGGAAGAGATAAACAAATCTCTAAAATAAAATAAAGAAATCCTGGGATCAGAAACACCCTGGACTGACACCTTGGCTCCCACTCCCTCTAATGGAACACCTGACACACTCTTGAGAAGGGGGGGGAACTGGATCTGCCAGGAGTGGATTGAACTAAGCAATATTGGGGCAGTGGGACCATGGGACTGTCTGCAGCCTGCCCAGGGATAGGATGGGAATTTGTGGAGAAGAAAGAATGACCTGATGTTGTGGGAATGGATAGGGACCTTGAATAAGGATATACAAGGTTAGAAAGTGTGACTTCTTTGTTCATAATAATAATAATAATAAAAGAAAAGAAAAAAAGAAAATAAAGAAATCCAAGAAAAAGCAATAAAAAGGGTCAAGAAAACATCTTGTAAGATGGCAAGAATTGAGGCAATGCTGAAAATGGATAATAAACTAAAACTACAGATACAAGCTTAAATAACAAAATGCAAAATGAAAAAAATAAAAAAAAAACCCTCTGGAGTGGAAGGTTTAATAGTAAAGTAGATATAACAGTCATAAAAAATACCCACTAAAACCAAAAACGTCACAACACAAATTGTCCAGAAATTATAGGACACCATTAATAGACTCTTGAGAATATTTGAAATTGAAGATAGAGAAGAATATCAGCTCAAACCCACAGAAAAATATATTTAACAAAATCATAGAAGAAAAGTTTTACAATATAAAGAAGAAAATGTTTAAAAAGATACAAGATTACAGAAAACCCAAGACTAGACTGCCCAAAATTGTCTTCTTGCAACGTAACAATCAAGCCACTAAAAATACAGAATAAAGAAAGAATGCTAAGAGAAAAAGGATAAAGTTGCCTATAAAGGCAGAACCATCAGAATAACACAAGATTACTCAAAGGAAACAACAACAGTCATAAGGTACTCATAAAGTGTAATACAGACACTAAAATGCCATAGATGCCAGTACAGACAACTATACACAGCAAAACTATCAAACACTATAAATGAAGTAAACAAGGTATTTTATCACAAAATCAGATTTAAACAATTGCTATCCCCAAATCCAGCCTTTCATAAAGAACTAGAGGAAAAAAAAAAAACTAAGAAAACCAGATATATCCATGAAACCACAAGAAATAGATTATCCCACAGAAGAAAAAGTCAAGAAAAGGAAAAGGGAAGCACACTCACACTACAACCAAAAAGAACAGAAAATAAGAATCACTGCTTATTAATATCCCATAATATCAATGGACTCAATTCACCTATAAAAATTCACACTCTAACACAATGGAAACAAAAGAAGAATCCATTCTTCTGCTGCATATAAGAGACACACCTCAACTTCAAAGACAGACAAAAGCTTAGAGTAAAGGTTTGGGAAATGTTTCTTCTAGCAAAGGGGCATGAGAAACAAGCTGGTGTAGTTACCCTAATAACTAACAAATTAGACTTTAAACTAAAATCAATTAAAAGTGACCAGGATGGATATTAGTTATTTATCTCAGGAAAAATCCACCAAGATGAATTTTCAATCCTGAACATTTATGACCTCAACCCAAAGGCACATACCTATGTAAAAGAAATGCTTCTAAAGCCTAAATCTCATATCAAACCCCATAAATTAATAGGGAAAACTTCAATATCCCACTCTCACTATTGGACAAGTCTACCATACAGAAACTCAACACAGAGAAGTAAGGAATCTAAGAGAAGTTATAACTCAAAAGAACTTAATAGTTATATGTAGAACTTTTCACTTAAATACAGAGGAATGTACATTTTTCTTGGCACCCTTTGGAACTTTCCAAAAAATTGACTACATACTTAATCATAAAGCAAATACTAACAGTTACAAAACTGGGAATGATTCCTTATATTCTATCAGACCACCACAGTCTAAAGTTAGAGTTCAACAACAAGAAAAAAATCACAGAATGTCTACAAATTAATGGAAATTGAACATGTCTCAAATATACCATGTCTGACTCAAGTAAGATATAAAGAAAGAGATCAAAGACTTCCTAGAAATCAACAAAAAGGAATCCACTATATTCTCAAACTTATGTGACACAATAAAAGCAGTAATAAGAGGAAAATTCATAGCACTGAATGCCTACATAAAAAACTAGAGAAATAACACACAAAATATTTAACAATGCAGATGAAAGCTTTAGAACAATTAGAAGCAAACTCACTCAGTGAGTAATAAATAATCAAACTTAATGATGAAATCAATAAATTTTTAAAAAAGAGAATAATCCAAAAAATCAATAAAGACTTGGTCTCTGAGAAAGTTTACAATATAGACAAACCCTTATTAAAACTTAAGAGAGAGAGAGAGACAAAAAGAGAGAGAGTCCAAATTAACAGTATCAGAAATGAAAAGGGGAACATAAATAAAACACCCAGGAAATCCAGAGAATCATTAGGTCATATTTCAAAAACCTATACTCCACTAAATTGGAAAAACTAAAAGAAATGGACAGCTTTCTAGATAGATATAATTTACCAAAATTAAATCAAGAACAGATAAATGATGTGAATAGACCTATAAGTCCCAGGGAAATTGAAGCTGTTATTAAAAGTCTTCCAAGCAAAATAAAAATGCCCAGGGACAAAGTACTTAAGTGCATAATTCTACATTTAAAGAAGGACTAAGAACAATACTCCTCCAACTGTTCCATACAGTAGAAACTGAAGGAACATTGACAAACTCTTTTTATAAAGCTACAGTCACCATGATACTCAAGCCACTCAAAGATGCAACAAACAACTAAAATTAAGACCAATATCCCTTATAAACAGTGATGTAAAAATACTCAATAAAATCTTGGCAAATTGAATTCAAGAACATATCCAAAAAATTATCTACCATGATCAAGTAAGCTTCAATCCAAAGATGCTGAAATGGTTTGGCATATGAAAAATTGTCAATTTCATCCATCATATAAACAATCTGACACAAAAAATCACATGATCATCTCCTTAGATGCTGTAAAAGCTTTTGAAAAAAATCTAACACTCTTTCATCATAAAAGACATGGAGAGATCAGAAATACAGAAAAAAGACCTAAACATTATGAAGGCATTATTCAGCAAGCCAACAGCCAACATTAATCTACATGAAGAGAAACTCAAATCAAACCATTAAAGTCAAGATTCAAAAGAAAGCTGTGCTCTCTACCCTAATCTTTTTAATATTGTTCTAGAAGTTTTAGTTAAAGCAATAAGGGAACAAAATGAGATTAAGGGGATACAATTTGGAAAAGAAGTCAAACTATCTCAGCAGATGATATGACAGTATGAATAAATTCCACAATTCTATCAGGGAACTGCTACAGCTGACAAACATCTTCAGCAATGTAGCAAGGCAATAGACTAACTAAAAATATCAATAGCCCTCTTATAAACAAATAAGAAAAGGGCTGAAAAAGAATCCAGGAAAACATCACCCATTATAACAGCTACAAATAGCATGAAATATATTGGCATAACTCTAACCAAATAAGTGACAGACCTGTTTGACAAGAATTTTAAGTAATTCAAGAAAGAAAGTAAAGAAAATATCAGAAAATGGAAAGGTCTCCCATGTTTGGCATACATAGGATCAACATAGTAAAAATAACAGTCTTGCCAAAAGAAATCTACAAATTTAATACAACCCCCATAAAAATCCCAACAAAATTTTTACAGACCTTGAAGAAACAATACTCAAATTAATACCAAATAAGAAGAAACCCAGGGTTGCCAAAATAATCCTCTTCAATAATAGAACTTGAGGAGGCATCACCATACCTGAATTAAAGCTATATTATAGAGCTGCTATAATAAAAAGAGCCTGGCAATGGCATAAAAACAGACTTGTTGATCAGTGGAATCAAATCGAAAACCCTGACTTTAATACATACAGCTAATTTTTGACAAAGAGGCCAAAAATATACAATGGAAAAAAGTTATTATCTTCAACTAATGTTGTGGGCAAAAATAGTATGTAGAAGAGTGCAAATAGTTCCAGATCTATCACCCTGCACAAAACTCAAATCCACATGGATTAAAGACCTCAACATAAACCCAGCTACACTGAATTTGATAGAAAAAAGTGGAAAATACCCTTCAATGCATTGGCACAAGTGGCAAGTGATCACTTCCTAAATATAACCCTAGTAGCACAGGCACTAAGAATAACAATTAATACATGGGACTTCCTTAAAGAAGGTTCTGTAAGGCAGAGGACACAATCAATAAAACAAAATGACAGCCTACAGAGTGGCAAAAGATCACCAGTCCTACATCTAATAGAGGTCTGATTTCTAAAACGTATACAGAACTCAAGAACCTAGAGGCCAATAACCCAACTAATCCAATCCAATTAAAAAATGGAATTTAGAGTTTAAAAAAGGGAATTCTCAATAGAATAATTACAAATGGCTGAAGACATTTAAAGAATTGTCCTTTATCTTTGGCCATCAGAGAAATGCAAATCAAAACAACTTTGAGATACCACCTTACACCTGTCAAAATGGCTAAGATAAAAACACAGATGAAAGCTTATGCTGGAGGGGATGTGGAGCAAAGGGGACAATTTTTCACTGCTGGTGGGAATGAAAACTTTCACAGTCACTTTGAAAAGCAGTATGGTAGTTCCTCAGAAAACTGGGAACAAATCAACCTAATGATCCAGCAATACCACTATTGGACATATACCCAAAGGATGCACAATTTTACCCTAATGGCATTAGCTTAACTATGTTCATAGCAGCATTATTCATAATAGCTAGAACCTGGAAACAACCTAGATGATCTTCACCCATATTATCATATTGTGATACTTTTACACACTGGAGTACAAAAAAAGTGACATCCTAAAATTTGGAGACAAAAGCATGGATTTGGAAGGTATCATCTTTAATGAGGTAGCACAGGCCCAGGAAGATAGAACTGGTATGTACCCACTCATGATTCAATTTTAGACATAATGCAAAGAATATCCAGTCTGAAAACCACAAACTCAGAGAAGTTTGGTAAGAGAAAGAACTGAAGAGAAACATTTGAGGTTCTCTGTGGGAACTGAAAATAGAGAAGATCTCCTGAGTAAATTGGGATCATAATGGGGAGTAATCAATTAGGAATAGGAATAAATTGTGAAAGAATAAAATCATTGAGTGAGAGGAGCAAGATAGAGGGAGAAAAAAAGAAAAGGATATCTTGACAGATGGGTCACTTTTGGCTTAGGAAAAAACCTTGTGCTAAGAAAACCTACATGAACTCACAAGATGTTTCTAGCTAGGACTCCAAGCAACATAAAGAAGGTGCCTAAATTGGACTTCGCATATAATCAAATGATGACCACTATAATTGTCATTATAGAACCTTCATTAAACAATGAATATAGGTAGAAGCAGAAATTTATAGGTAAGCACCAGGTCAAGCTCCTGATCCAGCTGAAGACAGAAAGAGGAGAGTATGCGAGCAGAAAAATCAGGAGGATCAGGAGAAGGAGATTCTTAAAGGCAGCTGACTACAGCTATTGGGAGCTCACTGAATCAGAAACAATTGCTGAGGAATTACATCAGGGAAAGCAACTAAACCTTACAAAATATATGACTGTCAAATGGGGTGAGTAGTTTGTGGAGAAATATCTGTAGGACTTGTTTAAATTATAGACCATGCCACATGGTCATAATTTCAATGCTACATTAAAAATTCATCTGTTTACTTAAAAAAGAAAGGTAGAAGGTCATGGACTGATGTGATAAGGACACTAAAAACCACTGATGTCAGCCCAGACTACTATACCCAGTAAAACTCTCAATCACCATAGATAGAATAAATATTCCATAATAAAATCAGATTTAAGCAATTTCCCTATGAGAAGACATAGGCTAACAGAATGGGTATAAAAGCAGGATCTATTTTTCTGTTGTATAAAAAAATTGTACCTCAATTACAAAGATAGATACTACCTCAGAATAATGGAATAGAAAGAGAGTTTTCAGTCAAAGAGATTTAAGAAGCAGGCTTGTGTAGGTATTTTAATATCTAACAAAACTGACTTTCAACTAAAATCAATCAAAAGAGATTGGGAAAGTTATATATTTATCTCAGAAAAAATTCATCAAGATGGAATCTCAATTCTGAACGTTTGTGCCTCAAATACAAGGACATTCACATATGTAAAAGAAGTATTACTAAATTTTAAATCACACATAAAATCACACACACAATAATGGTGAGAGACTTCAACACTATACTCTTACCAGTGAATATGTCTAACAGACAGAAACTTAACAGACAAAAAAAGGATCTAACAGATATTATAACCCAAATGAATTTCATAGATATGCACAGACCATCCCAATCAAACACATAGGAATATACTTTCTTATCAGAACTCCATGAAACTTCTCTAGAATTGATGATATACCCAATCATAAGTAAAATATAAATAGATACAAAAAAGTGGAATAAGCCCTTGTATCCTATTGAACCATCATGGCCTAAAGTGAGAGTACAAGAACACTATACATTACAGAAAGTCTACAAACTCATGGAAATTGAATTACCTCTTGGTCAAGGATGATATAAAAAAAGGTTAAAGTCTTTCTAGAATTCAATAAAAATAAATTCACAGCATACCCAAACATATAGGACACAATGAAAGCAGAATTAAAAGAAAAGCTTATAGCATTAAGTACCTACATAAAGAATTTGGAGAAATCTTACACTAATGAATTAACAGTATACCTGTAAGCTCTAAAACAAAAAGAAGTAAACTTACCCAGAATGAGTAGAAGGCAAGAATCTAATCAAACTCAAGAATGAAATCAATAAAATTAAAGCAAATAGAATACAAAAAAAAAAATCAATGAAACAAAGTGTAGGTTTATTTTGGGAATCAAAGGGCCATCTAGAGGTTAAAAATTGGAAGAAAAAGTCAAGCTTTCACTATTTATAGATGACATGATAGTATATATAAGTAACCCCAAAAATTCTACCAGGAAAATCCTACAGCTAATAAACACCTACAGCAATGTGGTAAGATACATGATTCTTTCAAAAACATCAATAGTCCTCCTCTGCACAAATAGTAAAAGTGTTGAAAGATAAATAAGGGAAACATCAACCTTTACAACAGTTGCAAATAATAGCAAACATTCTGGGGTAACTCTATACAAAGAAACAAAAGACCTATATGACAAGAACTTTAAGTCACTGAAAAAAATGAAGAAGATATCAGAAAATGAAAAGATCTTCCATGCTCTTGGCTAGGTAGAATCAACATAGGAAAAACAGCAGACTTACCAAAAACAATCTCCAGATTCACTACAATCCTCTATAAAATGACAACAAAATTCTTCACAGACCTCGAAAAAAACAATACTCAAATTCATATGGATAAACAGAAAATCTAAGAGTGTCAAAACAAAAGAATTTCTGGAGACATTATGATTCCTGACTTCATATTCTACTTTAAAGCTACAGTCATACAAATAGTTAGATACTGATATTAAAAACAGGCAAATGATCAATGAAATTAAATTAAAGACCCTAAAATTAATTCAAACTTCTATGAATACCTAATTTTTGACAAAGAAGGAGAAAATATACAATGGAAAAAAGTCAACATGTGGTACTAGCATAAGTATATTGTGACATGTAGAAAAATGCTAATAAATAATATCTATCCCCCCTGCACTAAACTCAAGTCTAAGTATATCCAAGACCAAAACATAAGCCCAGTTACCCAATAAAAAAGAAAGTGACAAGTAGCCTTGAATGCATTGGCACAGTAGATCAGCTTCTAAATATAATACCAGTAGCACAGACTCTGAAAGCAACAATTAATAAATGAAACTTCCTGAAACTGAGAAGCTTCTGTAAAGCAAAGGACACAGTCAACAAGACAAAATGACAGTATACAGAGTATGAAAATGATCTTCAACTCAACATCTGACAGAAGGATGACCTTTAAAATATATAAAAATCTCAAGAAACTACAGATCAAATAACGAATAACACAATTAAAAATGGGGTACAGAGCTAAATAATGAATTCTCAACAGAAGAATCTCAAATGGCTAAAAAAGAAAGAATTGTTCAACACCCTTAGTGATCAGGCTAATGCAAATTAAAACAAATCTGAAATACCATTTTATATCTTTCAGAATGGTTTTGATCATAAACACTAAAGTCAGCCTGTGCTAGAGGGAATTTGGAATAAGGGGAACACTTCTCCACTACAGAGGAAATGTAAACTTGTACAATCCATTTGAAAATCAGTAGATTGGTTTCTTAGGAAATTGGAAATTCATCTACCCAATGATCCAGTAATACAATTCTTGAGCAAATGCACAATGGATGCACATTCTTACTCTAAGGGCATTTGTTCAACTTTGTTCATAGTAGCATTATTTGTAATAGCAAGGAATGGAAACAACCTAGATGCACCTCAACTGAAGAGTGGATTAAAAAATGGAGTACTGCTCAGCAGAATAAAAAATATCTCCTGAAATTTTCAGGCAAATAAATGAAACTAGAAAATAATCATCTTTAGTGAGGTGACACAAACCAAAACCAAAAACATGGTATATACTCACTCATAAGTGAATTCTAGACATAAAATAACAGTGCTTCAATCCACTACCCTTGACAAGGGAGAAACTAAGAAAGATATTTATAACCTCTCCTGGAAAGGAGGAAGAGAGATCTCCTAGTAAACTGAGACCATAGGGGAGAGGGAAAAAGGTAGATGTGGGAATGAGGAGTTGGGGGAGGGACAGAGGAAGAACAATAAAATAGATACATTGACTGAGGGAGCTACTGTGAAGTTAGACCTAGTGCTAGAGAAATACTCAAGAATCCACACAGATGACCATAGCTAAGGCCAAAGTGGAGAGGGTGCCTATATGGGCCTATCTCTATAATCAAATTAATGACCACCCTTATTATCAGAATAGGATCTTCATCCAGAAACTTATGGGAGTAGATACATAGATCCACAACTAAGCCCTGGGTCTAGCTCTCAGTTCAGGCAAAGAAAGGGAGGAGAGGCTATATGAGCACAGAGGTTAGCATCATGAGGAAGAAGGACTCATTTTTTTAAGGGTCTGGCGACAGGGAGTTTAATTATGCTCCAGTAAGTAAATGAGTATCATGAATGGGCTTTTTGCAAATGAGGAGATCATAAGAGTGGGTATGAAACTGACAGGACTGATAACTGAGTTTGATGGGGTACATGATATAAAATCATGAAATAATAAATAAAAATATTTTTAAAAATATCATGATGAGAAAACCAATAGAGACAGCAGACAGGAGCTATTAGGAGCTCACTGACTCTGAACTGACTTCTAAGCAATCTCTACAAGAATAAACTAGGCCCTCTGAGTATGGATGACAGATGAATGTCTTAGACAGTTAATGAGGCTTCTGGCAGTGGGACCAGAACTTATTCCTAATGCATGAACTGATACTTTGAGCCCATTTGCTACAGAGGAGCACATTACAGCCTTGATACTATAGAGAGGAACTTGGTACTACCTTAACTCAATATACTAGACTGCATTAAATCACCGTAGAAGTCCTTACCCTCTCTGAGTGATAGGATGATAGGATGGGAGAATGACTGCAGGATGACTGGGAGAAGGAAGGGAGTGGGAACAGTAGTGAGTATGTTAAAAAATCTTTAAATAAAAAGTTCTATATTACATATATTTTACTCTTCATTTATACATTATATATATATTAAGGAATGCATAAATGTGTGTGTTGGAAGTGTTTTTTTTATGGTGTTGTGTGTTGAATCCACACTAGTCAAGTGATCTACAACCTAGGTACATCCACACACTTTAATTTCATTTAATTCATATTAAATATTTTGAAAAATAGTCTCCTAAATCATATACTTCCATTAGATTTACAAGTACACACACACACACACACACACACACACACACACACACACACACAAACACACACATATCCTTTAAGTGGGTCTGACTGTATTCCTTATATTCATATTCTGTAGTAGTAATATGTGAAGACTGCAACATCTGGGATTGTTCAACAAACCATGATGAGGGAAGTAACTGTGTTCTTCAAAGTTGGAATTATTTCTTATTTTCTAAGCCCCAGTTACTAAGGAAGTGAGAAGCTCCCAGTGAATGTATTTACTTCCATCTATCAAATGCAGATAAATGATTTCTAAAAAATTTTTCACAACTTTCAGTAAATCTCCACTGATTAGAATCAACTAATGATAAGAGTGGCACACCCTACAATCATGTATTCCATATTCACAGAAATCCTATATACTAAAGATAAAAGATCTAGAAAAGAAGAAAGGAAACATCATCTTTTATAATAGCTGCAAATAGCATAAAATATCTCGGTGTAACTATAACCAAAGAAGTAACAGATCTGTATAACAAAACTTTTAATCTCTGAAGAAAGAAATAGAAGAGGATATCAAAAAATGTAAATATTTCCCATGTTCCTAGATAGGTCAGATCAACATAGTGAAAAATACAATCTTACCAGAAGCAACCTACAGATTCAATGAAATTCCCATCACAAAACAATTTTTTAAAGACCTTGAAAGAACAATACTCAGTTTCATTTGAAGTAACAGGAAAGCCAACATTGCAAAAACAATTGTGGTCAACAAAAGAACCTCAGGAGGCATCACCATCCCCACTTGGAATTATACTATAGAGCTACAGTAATAAAAACAGCCTGGTACTGGCATAAAAACAGACACGTGGATAAATGGAATCAAATTAAAGACCCAGACATTAACGTATACACCTATGAACACCTGATTTTTAACAAAGAGGCCAAAGATATTCAATGGAAAAAAGTATATTCAACAAATGTTGTTGGTGTAACTACATGGTAGTGTGTAGAAAAATGTAAATAGTTCCAAACCTATCACCTTGCAGAAAACTCAAAATCAAGTAGATCAAAAACCTCAACATAAACCCAGCTACACTGAACTTGATAGAAAAGAAAGTGGAAAATACCCTCCAATGCATTGGCACAGGTGGCTACTTCCTAAATATAACACCAGTAACACAGACACTAAGAACAAAAATCAATAAGTGGGACTTTCTAAAACTAAGAAGCTTCTGTAAAGTCAAGGAAATAGTCAATAGGACTATACGACCGCCTACAGAATAAGAAAAGATTTTTCCCAACTCTACAAGTGACAGAGGATTGATCTCTAAAATAAAGAATTCAAAATACTAGAGCCCCAAATCCTAAATAACCCAATTAAAAAACGTTGTTCAGAACAAAAAGCGAATTGTCAGCAGAATAATTAAAAATGGCTGAAAGGCCCTTGAAAAAGTTCTCAACTTCTTTAGCCATCAGACAAATGCAAATCAAAACAACTTTGAGATATCACCTGACACCTGTCAGAATTGCTAAGACAAAGGACACAGATGACAGCCTATGCTGTAGAGAATGTGGAGCAAAGAGAACACTCCTCCATTGTTTGTGGGAGTTTCAATTTGTTCAGCCACTCTGGAATGCAGTATGGCAGTTTCTCAGAAAACTGGGAATTAATCTCACCAAGAATCCAGCAATACCACTTTTAGACATATACCCTAAAGACACACATTCGTACCCCCAAAAGCATTAATTCAACTAAGTTCATAGCAGCATTATTTGTAATAGCAAGAACCTAGAAACAACTTAGATGCCCCCCAACTGAAGAATGGATTAACAAACTGTGGTACATCTACACACTGAAGTACTACTCAGCAGTAAGAAAAATGATATCCTTAAATTTGCAGACAAATGGATGGATTTGGAGAATATCCTCCTGAGCGATGTATCACAAACCCAGAAAGAGAAGCAGGGGATGTATTCACTCATTAGAGGACTTTCAAAAAAATGATGTCATTGTACACAAGAGCTCAAGACTACAACATAGCTAAATGACATAGTGCCTTATTTCTGCACTGATGGCCTTTGGCAGGGATGTGAATAAGGAAGGACTTGTTTTCCTTAACGGTCTGGCCACAGGGAGTTGCTCCAGTAAGTAATTGAGCATCATGAATGGCTGTTTTTGTAAATGGGGAGGAAAATCATAAGAGTGGGCATAAATCTGAGAGGACTGATAACTTGAGTTTGATGAGGTGCGTGATGTAAAATCACCAAATAATATTTATATAAAGGATATATGTAAATTATATATATATAAAGAATGTGGTTAGTCTAATATTTTGGGTCCTCTGAAAAAACCTTTAATGATTGCTCTACTTAACCCCTTTCTATCATTCAGAGTACCCAGGGTGAATGTAAATTGACATTAAGAAATTTGTGTGGCTGAGTTTTACTAGTTAAGAACCTCTGAAATACTACTCTGAATTAGGATTTCTCCTCCTGGTGTAAGCATCCTGGACTTGTTTTGATGCTTACTGAGGTGCATCAGGGTGCTCAGCAGAAAGGATGTCTCGGGAAAAATACTGCCATGAATCTGCTCATATTTCTTGCTGGCCATGAAAACGTTCCTTTTTTTCTTTGAGTCTCTATATTCTTTTGTTAAATATATCTTCTGTGATATATTAGTCTGCTTTAAAAGCTGCCCTGGACAACATACAGTCAAGTAATACAAGTAATATCTACAGTTTCTGACAATTATGCATTTTGAAAAATTCAGGACCAGTGCTAGCCATATATCTATATTTTATATCTGCATTTAATTATGTCTGTATATTAATCCGTATTTATGCATGCTGACCACATTGCTCGCACTGAGAATTTTTTAAGGCTTGTACAAGTTTGGAGGGCAGTATTTTATTCTTAGTTTTAAACATAGAAGTAGACCCAGGGAAATTTTCTTGTTCCAAGAGGGCAGACAAGGCCAGCAACTTAAATCAGGGTAACTGACCCGACTCACAAGGCTTGGGCTTGATAAGGCTTCTGCCAGTTAACCAGATTAAAGGCTTGATACCTGAAGAGAGAAGATCAGGCTGAGGATTTTGCTTTGTGCCTATGAGAAGTAGAGAAGTAGAACATTTCAACAGAAATGTAGTTATCTTATAGTATGTTGTAAAAATGGCCCAAGATCCCCATGAGCCTGAGATCCTGTCATACAAAAGACAGCAATATCCAGCAAAGTCTAGACTTTAAATCTGACTAGAAATGCTAGGTTTTTATTCTCCGAAAATAGCTAAAAGTAGTGAAATATCAAAGCTCTTCCTCCCTTTTCTTTTGTACCTCTTCCTTTCCTCTCCTCTCTTGTTCTTTGTTTTTTGTCCTTTTTACTGTTAATTAATATCAGCTTTGTTTACCAGACTAATCCCCACACATTCCTGAGAATAAAATGCTTTAAATAAAAAAAGTACCGTGCTTACCATTCTCAAATCCCATATTTATATCAGTACATAAGCCATAGCAATATGGTATAAAGGTGAATAGTTTTTCTACTATATTTTACACTTACTTTTCTTTAATGTTTTAATGAATAACATTCAAATTACATACACTATTTAGTATAAAGATGAACATATTAATAATAAAGTACAATGGTAATACATTACTTTTAACAATATGTCAATAATA
Organism: Sigmodon hispidus; assembly: GCA_004025045.1. Taxonomy (NCBI): domain Eukaryota; kingdom Metazoa; phylum Chordata; class Mammalia; order Rodentia; family Cricetidae; genus Sigmodon; species Sigmodon hispidus. Next base: position 40,900 of record PVIH01010995.1, read on the forward strand.
CATTACTTTTATTTAGTTCAGTTCACATGAATAAAGTACTCTGGCTGAGAAATTCATATAGATACACCAGCCTACAGAAAAACATTTTGTTTCAACACCAGCTAAATTACAATAGAAAGTCTCTCTTATCATCCAACATGACTTGTTTTTAATTATTGCTTTTACTGACTTAGGCACTATTTAATATAAAAATAAAGTGTAGTTTACACTTACTGTTTTAGAATTTCTGTGGAGTTGCTGGTACTTATACATTTGTTTTAACTTGAAATGACAGATCATAGGTGTTTAAGTACTTTATTAGAGCAAACACACCTACTGATGGCAAAGCTTTCTTTCTAAAAAAATATCATTTGTATATACAGCCATTTTAGAAAAATGAATATTACACACTTAACACAACTATATTAAAAATACTCAATTTTCCTTTAACTAAGGGTTTCAAATAGACACAGAATTTTTTGCAAATAGACACACAAATAGACACAGGATGTACTTATGTGCACACATATGGATATGTGCAATCCCTCACAAATGCTTGTTTGAATACACATCAGCTGAACAATTTAAATTTTATTTAGACTTCTCAAGTTATGTAGCATCTTCACAAGAAAATGAGACTTAAAATAAAATGCACCATTAGAACACATGCATTGTGTTGCTGAAAGAGCTAAAGATCAGTTTAGCATTTAGCATGCATTTTGAATGATGTTATAGGTTAATAAATTAAGATAAATCAGAGTTTGAATATATATAATTATTAACTTATGATCCTCCTCTTAAAATTATCTTTGAAATAGCATTCAGTAGAAAAAAAATTGAAAATGTAACAAGTTGAAATTGCATGTATAAAATGGAGGACTCTGTTTTGGAGAAAACACAGTGTATGTCTGGACTGTAGTTGTCCACTTATCTCTCAGAAATAAACTGTGATGCATGAGCATGAGTCTGCATTACAGTTTTGCAAATAAAAAGGATATGAAATTCCAATATGTATTCTAAAATAAGCTTAAGTAAGTTATTTTTCCCCACAGTTCTTTGAAATAGTCAAACTAATTTTTTTAGGTACTTTGGCTAAATTAAAAATGGAAATGATATTCAGGTTGTTCCAAGTATTTTCTAAGCTAAACAAATTTCTGGGGACTCCCTATTTTTCTAAGAGTGTTTAAATATGGAAAATTCTATGCTGGACTCTTTTGTGCTCTCACATAACATTTATAACATGAAACACACTGCTTCACAGATTTCTGAAACTTCAAAATTCAGTCATCTGTAAATGATTCTGTTTTCTGCAATGAATCTTGGAATAAGAAAGATAGAAATATATGAACAGGCTTCCAAAACACAATTTAGAAGCCTACAGCACTAAAGCACATCCATGTGCTTATTTGTGTGTGAATCTACAAACTATACTCAAGTTGTATTTATTTTTACTTTGTATAGAATTGTAAGCATTTTATTATCTCTTTACAAACTATCATAAATTAAAAACAATAAATGTAAAAAAAATGAGTTGTACATTCAAAAAATCTATTACTTTAATGGACAATTTACTGAAACATATTGAATATTATAAGCCAAAAGAAATGAATTAAAATCTTCTATTAGTGTCATTTTATTCAGCAAGAAAATTGCATTATAGCAAAGGAAATATAATTTAATGAATTATAGACATAAATATTTCCTAAAGTTTTCTTAATAAATTCTTTACCAAGAACATTTAAATATAGGAAGTAAATTCTGAGTAGAGGTTATTCAGTAAAATAAATGTAAGTTATTTATTAAGAACATAACCAATGGATATTATTATCAATTACTAGTCTTTGCACTGTATATTTTAATGAAATTGGCTGATGTCAAGCTAATATGTCAAGTACTAGCAGCTACATACACTCAGCTGAAGATTTTGCCACAAATCAATTTAAAAACAAACATAAATGAACCTTTGGGATATAATTAAAATCAATCACTCATTGATTATCTTTAATACTTCTAAATTGATTTGAAATATTATACTCAGGCTCTAAGTGAAGGTCTAATTTCATGCACAGATTTTCTGATTAACAACTATCAATACATAGAGTTCGTGGGACTCCACTAAGTTATTAAAAGCAGCTAGGAAAAACAACAGATCATTATCTTCTTCACAAGAGAACTGGAAGGCAAAATTATAATTCATTCTTTCTGTCTTAAACACAAAAGCTTTAAACAGATGGAAGAACCCAGACGAGAATAGGATTCACAAAAGGAAAAAGCAAAGCTATGGTGTTGAAAACACTAAGGATTAAAGCTTCCAGTTTATCATTTTTTATTTTTCTTTAGGGATTAAATCTAATATGATTTTCAAAATATAGAAGGTTGAAAATATCAGCTCTCTACTTTCAGCATCACAGATAGTTTACACTGCTAAGTGCTCCAAAAATAATTGGTCCATCCAGTCTCAAAAACATGAAAAAAAAAGTAAAATATGGAGGTCACTAACCCTCATAGAGAACAAGTATTCAAATAGTGTGTTTTTCATGTATGTTTTTGTTCTTTACAGGATTCCTCAGTCTTGATCCACACTTTCTTATGTCCCTCCATTCTCCTTCCTTTCCTACCTCACTTCTTTCTGCCCCGCTCCTTCCCCTTAGGAGATGGGGACTGTACTCAGGGCACTTCATAATAATTTTCCATTTACTTTCATTCCCAAACATAAGGTGTGCTTATTTTTTAAAGACTTTTTAATTTCTAATTGTGTGTGTGTGTGTGTGTGTGTGTGTGTGTGTGTGTGTGTGTGTGTGTGTGTTGTGGATATTGTGTGTGCATATGACTGCAGAGGTAAGACATGTTGGAAGACCGGAAACAGGATAGTACAGTTTGCTTTGAGCTGCTCATCATGGGTGCTGAGTTATAAACTCTGGTGCTCCATAAAAACAGTACAATGGAATTGAAAAATATCTTCCTGAGCAAGGTATCAAAATCCCAGAAAGATAAGCAGGGGATGTACTTACTCATTAGTGAACGTTAAATTAAAAAAAAAAAAAAAAAAAAAGTAAAGAACACCCAAGCTGCAAACAACCTCAACACTATTCATTCTACACAATGGCATTGTTACATATTTCTTTTTTGTTGTTATTGTCACTCACTCTATTTTATATATATTTTTTTTTAGAAAATAAAGTCTTTTTTTCATGAAAAAAAAAATCTAGGGGCCATCTCTTAAGTCCTATACTTAATTGTTTCTATTCAGACAACTCTGCTGAACAAAAGCTTTTTTCAACTCTTAGTAATTATTACATTATCTGATGAATTAATCAAAGTGTATATTAATTGCCACTTTGTGAATAAAATATAGAAACATTAATGTGAGCAATAATGCTGTAAGACTTGAAGTAATGGAGCAAATATCTGCTATGAAATTGAATGAGTATTTTCACAGATTCTCATTTATGACTTAAATAAGTCATGTGAGTACTAGGAAATTGGACAGATCCATATACACCCTGGAAAATATGCAGTGCTGTCTCTAAGTCATTCTTAATTTCAAAAATGTTTAACTTTATTAACTTCATGCAATCTCATGCAATTTATCCAGTTTAAAATTTTATAATAGATTTCATTAATACTGAAGGCCTATACACAATATTGATATATGATGAAACTATAGCAAAGTCTATTTTAGAAAGCTAAGATAGTTGAAGATGTGAAATTTCCTTGGACACAAAATTTACTGAGAAAATAGTTTTCTATTGTCTTTTGTTTCCATTGTTCTTAGCTAGAAAATGAAATTGTTCTGTTTTTTTTCCTCTGTCTGGGCATATTTAGAAAAACATTTGAATTCTGATGAATTCCAATATTTTGAAGCTCAGATACTGAGACAATATTGCTGTGTTAATTTTAATCATAGGAGCATAAACTAATATTGATAAAGATGCCGACCAGAGAGCAAATATATTAGCTCCACATGGGTAGATCCTTTGAAAATTGGAGAAAGAGTACAATATAGACATTTTAGAATATTCAGCTAGATTCACTTTTAGGATGGCTGAGAGCAGATCATTAATTAGCTGATAAAAACAATATCAAACTTACTGGAGTCAAATCTGGCATGCTGTTTTAGTTATTTCACAGAAAACAGGTCTTTTTAAACTAAAAACTCATGTTCCTTTCCAACAATAAGGAATTTACAATTATCAGATGGATTGTAAGCATTAATATATTGTCAATCTAAAATGACCAACACTCAGTGTTTATGATATCAAGGGATAGAAAATAGAGTAACTCAAAATACAGTATTAAGTTTTCAATTGAATAGCAGCTTTTAGTAAAAGCAGATTCATTCAGTTTTGAATAGCATATCTTTAAATTCATCTTTATTAATTTGTTTTGAATAATATTTAAGTATCATATGCCAACATTATATTTATAATTATATACAGTTGTAAATGGTTTAAAAACTATTCTACAGGAGTACTACTCAGCAGAAAGAAAAAAATGATATCCTAAAATTTGCAGGCAAATGGATGGGTTTGGATAATATCTTCCTGAGCGAGGTATCACAAACTCAGAAAGATAAGCAGGGGATGTACTCACTCATTAGTGGACTCTAAATAAACAAACAAACAAAAAGCAAAGCATGCCAAACTGCAAACCACAACCACTGAACAGCTTGGGATCAGAAACACCCTGGACTGACTCCTTGGATCCCACTCCCCCAGAGGAACACCTGACTCAGTCTTAAGGTTGGGGGGAGAAAATCGGATTTGCCAGGAGTGGTGGTTGAACTAAGCAATATTGGGACAGTGGGACCTTGGGACTGCCTGCTACCTGCCCAGGGAGAGGATGGGGAGTTGTGGAGAAGAGAGAATGACCTGATGTGGTGGGAGGGGGAAGGGACCTTGAATAAGGATATACAAGGATAGAAAGTGTAGAAAGTGTGATTTCTTTGTTTATAATAATAAAATAACATAAAAAAGAAAAAAAGAAAATTAATACTAAAAAAATAAAAACTATTCTTCACGCATTAATTATTTCTGCTCTGAAATAAACAAATACACTGAGGATTGTTACTGGAGGAGTATGCCTTTTCTGTGAAGGAGAGCTTTGTAGCATATACTCTTTCATTGTGAAAAATAGACAATGTTTGAGAGTGAGGGTTAAATATGCTTAGAAAAACAGATTGCTTTACACAGCTTTGCTTTCTAACTTGAACATATACTTTGGTAAAAATAAGTTTTGCTGATGATGAACAACCTATCAGTCTATGCTACTTTTGTAGCTTTAAATTGTGTGTCATTTATTTTCTGAAGCCAGTCAGTGAGTGAGTCCACCTTGAGTAGATATGCTTTATGTCAGGATTTTTGAGAAATGAGGAGCCTGAGGGGATCTCATTGATTTGCCAAATGTGTCACAGTCCATTTAAGACAGAATGGTACATCCATGTGACTACAGTGATGACAAATGACTGTTTGTAGAAGGGTACCAACAACACAGATGAATGAAGGGAATGATGGGTATACATCATGGGATGGAAGTCAAAGTAAATGTCAAGATTGTGAGTGACAAGAAATGTTCACATGAATACAGTGACTAGAGCTGGATCAGAAGTGAAGACTCTAAGACCAAGAACAGCTCAGAATTTCAGAAATCATATAAATTTATTTTCACTGAGTGGTCAGTACACAAAATAAGATATTTTATAGTATATTATGTATTGTTAAACATAAATTTTGAATATTGCTAAGATATGATACCCAATTTTCTGCTTTTAAAGCATAAAAAGTATACACACATATGCACACATCTTTTTTTTTTTTTTACCAGAAATTCACTTTACTTGAGTAATTTTCATGGTATTTCTTACTAAGATATGTTTATAAAATAAATGGTTACTTGATGCATTTTCCTGGGCATTAAGAATGCAGTCAAAAGGCTGAATATCACCTGACTGAAGAAGAATTCAGCAAATAGTAGGAACAATAAAAAACAAAAAAATATTCCTTAGTTTTTTGCTGTATTTATGTCAATTATTTCATATTTATATAGACAGAATCATATGTACCACTTTCTTTTAACATATATAAATTCTTATATTTAACTTTAAGTTATGCAGCCTTGTACAATATTTTAAATAACTATCATGGTATTCTAGTTTTCTTTCTGTTACCTTGACAAATTTCGAACAACAACCACTTGGGAAGGAAAAAAAGAAAATATTTATTTGACTTGCAATTACAAGAACAACTCATTATGAAGGTATTTCTGGGCAAGATGTCACAGCTTAGAAAGCATTCCAGAAACAATACATCCATGAGTCTTGCTGGCTCACTCTCTAGGTTAATTTAAGGATTATATTTCTCTAGCTCTTTTATTCAATCTAGGACCACTTGTTTTTTGATGGTGCTGCACATAGTAGGCAAGCAATTTCTAGAGCAATCAACAATGAAGACAACCCTCCCTCACAGCAACATACCTATAGTTCATGCAGATCTGGATAATGTCTCAATTTAAAATACCATCAGATAAGTAAATTGGATCAATTTGATACTGAAGCTAACTTCAGTGTGTTCAGGTAGGTAACTTCAAAAAATGTAATTACTTGGAGCTAGGATAATTACAATAGAAAGTTGATAATTGTTTAAAAACAACAATGAAAAATGTTCAATATTCAATGTTTTCTTTCTTGACAGTACACACTTAGTATGATGAGCAGGTAAATTTTACATCACATAATATTCTAGGATGTTTTTATGTTTAAGAAAAGACTCTTTGAGTGTTGTTTAACTTTTTATATAATACTGAACTACTCAAGACTTAAAAAACTGCTGTCATGTTTTATTGTAATCTTCTGAAAGAATAACTTTATTTTTAATGATGGAAAGCCATAATGATAAAAACAGCTTGGGAACATAGTAATAGTGCAAAAGTACACTGAAATAAGTATAACTTCATGTCCTTGAAGTGAGTCTCATTTTTTTCTGTAATATTCAAGATTCTCTAAGTGTTCCACTCCAAAAGTCCTTTATCTCTGTGTTATATCTTCATAATTCTCCATGGTTATTTACATCTGAGAGGCCATTTCAGTGTTTCCTATAAAATTTAACTAGTGTCCTGTCCTCATTTCTGTTGGCATTAGTACACCATGTGAAACTGAATCCTCCAAGCATGGCATCCCAGAGCCATCAGAAGAATCCAGGAAATCGATATCCATTTAGACAAGATTTTCCTTTACTTTTACTGCAGTTTTGCTTTTTGTGCTCATTTTTAAACTATCATTGACTACAAAAGGTTAATGCATATGTATGGATAATTTTTAATAAGTTTGTGATTTCAGTTAGTGTTTTTTAATATGGTTTTCATGGGATTGTGAATGATAAGATCATTAAATAAAAATAAGATCATTACAACATTATAGAATATCATCAATCAAAATAATATTTTAGGATATATTCATTATAATTTTTCAAGATTAGATACTAATCCATATTGACAAGCACAGACTACTAACCTTGAATTAAATTTCAGCATGTGTATTACATATCCATACAGATAAGTTATACATTATTCTTTTCAATATAAATAACAAAAGCTAACCATATTAATGAAAAGTCTGAAAGACAAAGTCATTATAAATCATGATTTTCTAGTAATAAATGTATTTTTTAATACTGGAACCTTAATAAATGAATGCACCTGAATCAACCCTGGAGTATTAAAGTAGATATAAGGCATACTTGCAAGTTTAAAAGAAATAAATGTATGGAAAATATTTTCATGTATTTTTGCTGCTAACTATGAGCCAACATGATAACTTGTAATGCTTTCATTTAGAAATATATTTTACAATGTGATGTCATAGTTAGTTTTGCCAATTTGGCACAAGATTAAACATCCCGATAAAATAAACCAAACCGCAACTTACAAATTGTTTAGAAAGCTGTTGGGCATTTTCTTGTTTGATTATTAATGTCACAGGGCTGTGCCCAATGTGAGCAGTGTCATCCATACACGATTAGTTCTTATTGTATAATTGTCAGCTTAGCAAGCCAGAAAGCAAAGTGCCTTCAAAATCTTCAATTCAGTTCCTGCTTACAGTATCCTGCTTAATTTCTACTTAGACTGTTCTCAGTGATTGACTGTGTGATGTAAGTTTAAGCCAAATAAATAAACACTTTCCCCTGCAAAGTCACAGTGATAAAAACAAAACCAAGACAGGCAGTGGCATCTAGTACACAGTTGAATTCTGTATTTGCTGTTGTTAGTTAATTTGCTTTTTTTCTCTAGGTAAGGTATGAGCTAATTGAAAAATATTTGGAATTTCTCTGGATATCTGTTAGATAAAAATGTAAGGGAAATTATTGACCATGGAAGCCTGGCTTAGGAAGATTCATAGTATGGTTTGAAAATATCTCAAGGAGTCTATTGGAGTTGTTTATTTGATATATTTGAATTATAATGTGAAAATGGAAGCTTGTGGTTTTATAGGAATAATCCATGCTGGCTAATTAGGCTGAAAATGCCACCAATGTTTAATGAGGGAAAAACATTGTTCTAATTTGCCTTTCTATTCTTGTGATGAAGCACCACAACCAAAAGAAACTTAGGGAGAAATGGGTTTATTTGGGTTATATATCATGATTACAGTCCAAACAATGTGGAAATCTAGAGGCAGGTACTGAAGCACAATTCATGGAGAAACACTGCTTACAGGTTTCGCCCATTGCTCTCTCAATCTCCTTATTTATACAGCCCACACCATCTGCTCAGAGATGGCACAACCTTTAGATTGTCGGTCTGTTCCAAATCATTAATCAAGAAATGAATTCATAGATATGTCAATCTGATAGAGGAATTTTGTTGTTAGGGTTTCCTTTTCCCAGATGACAGTTTGTCTTATCTTGAAAAAAAAGCTATAAGCACAAACATCATTGAAAAAATCATCTAGAAAGCATTTTTTTTGGTTAACACGCAGAAGTTATTGTCTATAAAGGACCAATATGCAACAACTTGAACCAAAATCCAAACTTGTCAATGTGTGGAGTCTTGCATATGGCACTGGTTTTGAAGACATTAAGAAGGCATGGAGAATAATTAGGGATTATCAATGTGAAAGGCCAGGAGAATCCACTGGTGAAGTTTCAGCCTCAGTTGCACAGATAACAGCATAGTAGAGAGTCCAGGAACAGGGGGAAAAAAAGAACAAACCAAGGTAGTGACATTATCTAATGAAACCAGTCGAAAGCTAAAAAGAAAGCTATGCATACTTTGAATGGCACAACTAGAGAAATGAAGCTTCCCCATATTTTTGGATCCAAAAGGATAAACGTTTGTTCTAGGTTATAAAACATTGAACTATTTGATTTGAGTTACACTACTGCACATCGATTTGTTTTTATTTAATTTTAAATGGGCCCTGATTCTTCTCTCCTGGAGTTAAAACAAAAACAAAAACACTAACTTTTCAATGTATAGATCACCACAATTAAGAGAAGAGATTGTAAAAGTAATCTCAAACATTTTAATGTTGAAAAGTGAAAGACAATAGTAATTTTAAAATGTTGACTTTGCCTTAGATTGTAGTTTATACATGAGTTCTTATAAAAGAGGAATGAAAACTGTATGAAGTAAAATATTGCATTCATCATAATTTATGTTGACCTAATGCAAACCTAGATATACCAGAAAAAGAATTCTTACTTGGCTATTTATCTCTATTAGCATAATCTGTGGCCATGTTTGTAGAATATTTTCCTGATTAAAGATTGAGTTGAAGGATCAAGTGGGCAGTGTCACTCCTAGGCTACCTGGCCTGGTTATATAAAACAGCGAGCTGCACGAGCCAAGGTGGTCAAGACAAAAAGCAGCATTCCTTCATGTACTCTGCTTCAGTTCCTGCCTCCAGGTTCCTAACTTGAGTTCCTTACTTGACCTCTCTTCATGATCATCTGTGAGATGTGAGCTAAAAAAACCCCAACCAACCAACCCCCCAAACAAAAGCATTAATTCCCAAGTTGCTTTTGGTCAATGTTCTTTCATAACAACTGCAAAACAAACTAAATGTCATGTCAATAGTCTTTGCTCTTATCTTTATCAGAAAAATAAAACCTATAGATTTGTGTTCACTTTAGTTGCAAATATTGTTCAATGCTGTAATCGACTTTCTACTGAAATAGGTTTCATAATATATTCTTTATAGTAGGTATATACAAACACAATATTTTATGTTAGTGTTTAAGTTTTCTATTTATAAATTTATTTCTCAAGGTTAATATGAAATAGAAAAGGTAGACAGGTGTTTTCAACACTATTGATCATTCTTTTCCTCTTCATACCCTGTCACCTTTAATTAATTATGCCATTTCTTACTATTTTAGTGAGTTTGAGCTAACACGAGGCATGTGTTTTCACATACATAAAAATGTTATCTCAAATATGCAGCCTCTCTTCCTTTCTCTATTTGTTAATTCTAATATCTGAGAGGCCATATTTTTAATTTTTATTTTTTCATAGAGTAGTGACAAAAATAAGTGAACTTTTCTGTAATGGATATTACCAGTGAAAATATTGTGTTGGTTCTGATGACGAAGGCACCTAATATCAGTAATCCAGCCTTTCCATGACTGTGCAAATTCTAAATCATGTGTCAGGAGTGACTGAGTAATCATAAAAGTGTCTGTGGTTGTGGACTGGGACTACAGTGCCTGTCATTATTTGTTTAACCTGAGCCTACAAAGTCTTTCCCACAGTGCATTTAAAGCCCACAAGACACACTTGAGGTCCCCCTCTTTTCATATAAAATTCCAGTCTCATAAAACCCACTAAACTGAAACGCCCCTGATTCAATGGATTTATACTCATCTGATGAACCCAGTTTCTCAAAGCACTGTCCTTTACCTAGCTGGTATTTGCATTGATGCATCTTATTTAATTTCTGTGATTTGATTTATAATACCCTTTCTCATTCCAACAATTTTTCTCCTTCTTCAATAGAATTTAACTTATTTTTATTTATTTAAAATTTATTTGTTTTATATCCCCAGTGAAGTTTCCCATTCCTCCCTGCTCTCTATTTATGCATAGGACAGGACTGATCTCCCTGCCTGTCAATCAAACAGAGCATATCAAGTTGTAGAAGACTATTCACCTCCCCATTTATTTAGGATGAACAAAGCAACCCAGTATAGGAAGTAGGTTCCTAAATCCAGTTAAACAGTAGGACCTGATGCTATCTCTAATTCAATTTTTATTTCTTTGTCTCACCTATCAAAGAGTTAGCATGCAGCAATGTTCATAGACCAGAATTTTTAAAATATCATTTTGTTTCTTCATATCCCCTACCACCTGGTCAACAATATGCTCTGAAGACATTGCAATTAAAAAATACATTGTTAATACTTGATTGCCCTTGTGCTTTCTTCCCAGAATTCTGCAGGTTGTCATCACTATAAGATTGCTTTGATGGATTTATTGCTAGTCTCAAACACTGAGAAAGAGTGTTGTAGTAAGCTTTGATCTAACTGGTAACAACTCAGTTTTGAATTTAACCCTTGTGCTTTGACTAAAGAGTACAAGTAGACAAAGTGATTGTCATGGGAGAAAATGTACACTGTGTTTAAATATAAAAACGAGGATGTCTTGAGCTAAGAGAATCCATATCACAGAAAAGCAAAATGTTGACAGAAATAATGGGTCTCTCAATGCAAAAATGAATATTTCGGTTTTCATTTTCAAGGCTTGATTGTAAAATGCATTTATCTAAAAGCAGCAGGAATTTTATTTAAATAATTATCAGTCATTCATTTATGTATTCAGCATTTATGTACAACCACAGGTTTATAAACTAATCTACATACCTGCCTAAATGTCCAATAATCCTTATGTCCTTCAACTTCTCAGGTTTTCTTAGCAATTTTGAAAGTATAAGGAAGGAGAACAGTAAGAGGACTGTAGAAAATGATATTCTCAAAGTCAGAAAGAATGTCAGGGGTTTAAGAATGAAGAAATAATTTCAAGATCTTTTCAGTTTTTCCAATTCTGACTACATAAAATGGGTGTCCCAGTGTGAAACTGCTAGATTCTGATAATGTACACACAAAGAAATAATACATGTTGTGCATTTAATTAGTGTCAGTAGAATTCATACTAGAATTTGTTGTTCATAACTTTAACTTTAAAATACAGAATTGAGAAAAAAGGATGAATTTTAAGATATATTTCCAAGCACCATAGATATAAAAATAAACATTTTTTTCAAAATAAATATATCTATTATATATTAACATCTGAAAGGAGCTATCTAAAATACCCTGAAGAATTAACTGTCCATTTATCATTTTTATATAATTATGAGATTGTAATGAACTATGTATTATATTTTTCTGAAAGTTTTTTCCTATTAATGAAAAATTACATTTTTTTCTTTTCTTTTTTTCTCATTTTTTATTATTAATAAAGTCTCACTTTCTATCCAGGTATCCCCTTGTACAACTGCCCTTCCCCTCCCGCTCCTACAAGTCACTCTTCTCCCCATCTCCTTATCTCCTCCCTGGCAAGGACAGTAGGTTCCAAGATCCCAAGGTGGCTTATTTCAGCATCCAGTCCAGGCAAATCCACTTTCCTCATTACCAGATCAAGACTGACTCATGTGTTCCTCTGGAGGGAATGGACTCCAAAGAGCCAGTTGAAGGTGCTTCAGATCCCAAGCTGTTCAGTGTTTGGGGTTTGCAGTTTGGACATGCTTTGCTTTTTGATTAAAGTCCACTAATGAGGGAATACATTCCCTGCTTTTCTTTCTGGCATTGTGAAACCTAGCTCATGAAGATATTCTCCATATCTATCCATTTGCTTGCAAATATAGAATATCACTGTTTCTTAATGCTGAGTAGTACTCCATTGTCTAGACATACCACAGCTTATTAATCCATTCCTCAGTTGAAGGGTATTCAGGTTGTTTCTAGGTTCTTTTTTTTCTCTTTCTTTTTTATTATGAATAAAGTCACATTTTCTAACTGTGTATATCTTTATTCAAGGTCTCTTTCCCCTCCCACCCCCTCCAGCCACTCTCTCTTCTCCATATCTCCCCATCTCCTGCCCAGCATGGGGAGGAGGTCCCAAGGTATCAATGATGCTCAGTTCAGCATCCACTCCTGTCAGATCCAGTTTCCTCATCCCAACTTCAAGACTGAGTCAGGTGTTACTCTAGAGTAAGTGGGAATCCAAGGTGCCAATCCCAGGTGTTTCAGATTCAAAGCTGTGCAGGGGTTTTGTTTTGCAGCTTGGACATGCTTTGCTTTTTGCTTTTTTTGTTTAGAGTCCACTAATGAGTGAGTACCTCTGCTGCTTATCTTTCTGGGTTTGAGACACCTTACTCAGGAGGATATTCTCCAAATCCATTCATTTGCATGCAAATTTTGGGATATCATTTTTTTCTTACTACTGAGTGGTACTCCATTGTGTAGATGTATGCACCCAAACATGTGGGACAAAATGAAAGCAGTCTTAAGAGGAAAAGTTATAGCACTAGATGTCTATATGAAAAACCTAGAGAAATTCCACACTAGAGAACTAACAGATCAACAGAAATCTTTAGAAGAATTAGAAGCAAACTCACCTAGAAAGAGTAAATGGCAGGAAATAGTCAAACTTAGAGCTTAAATCAATACAATTGAAATAAAAAGAACAATGCAAAGAATCAATGAATCAAAGAATTGGTTCTTTAAGAAAGTCAACAAAGATAAGCCCTTATCCAAACTAATCAAAAAGAAGAGAGAGAGTATCCAAATCAACAAAATCAGAAATGAAAAGGGGGACATAACAGCAGACGCCTGAGAAATCCAGACAATTATCAGGTCATACTTTGAAAATATATATTCCACAAAAATGGAAAACATAGAAGAAATGGACAGCTTTTTGGACATTTACGATTTACCAAAATTAAATGAGTATCTGATTACTTACCAAAACAAACCTATAATGCTAAAGAAAATTGAAGCTGTTATTAAAAGTCTCCCAAGTAAAAAAATCCCAGGTCCAGATGGTTTCAGTGCACAATTCTACCAGACATTCAAAGAATTACTATCATTTTCGTCAAACTATTTCACACAGTAGAATCTGAAGGAATATTGCCAAATGCCTTTTATGAGGCCACAATAACCCTAATACCCAAGCCACTGACAGGCAGAACAAAGAAGGAGAACTACAGACCAATTTCCCTCATGAATATTGATGCTAAAATTCTCAACAAAAATTTGGCAAATGGTATACAAAAATATGTTAAAAATATCTTCCACCACGACCAAGTAGGCTTCATCCCTAAAATGCAGGGTTGGTTCAACATATGAAAGACTGTCAATGTCCATTATATAAACAAATTTAAGGGAAAAAAAAACACATGATCATATCCTTAGATGCTGAAAAAGCCTTTGACAAAAATCAACATTCCTTTATGATAAAAGCACTGGAGAGATCAAGAATACAAGGAAATTATTTAAATATAATAAAGGTGATTTACAAGAAGCCAACAGCCAACATCAAACTTAGTAGAAAAAAACTCAGAGCAATCCCACTAAAATCAGGAACTAGACAAGGATGTCCTCTCTCTCTTTATCTATTCAATATAGTTCTCGAAGCTTTAGATGAAGCAATAAGAGAATGAAAGGAGATTAAAAGGATACAAATTGAAAAAGAAGTGAAACTATCTCTATTTGCAAATGACATGATTGTATACATAAGTGATTCACAAAATTCTACCAGAGAACTCCTACAGCTGATAAACACCTTCAACAATGTAGCATGATACAAGATAAACTCAAAGAAATCAGTAGCCCTTCTATACACTAAAGATAAAAGGGCTGAAAAAGAAATAAGGGAAACATTACCTTTAGCTACAAATAGCTTTAAATACCTTGGAGCAACTATAACCAAAGAAGTAGAAGATCTATTTGACAAAAACTTTAAAAATCACTGAAAAAAGAAATTAAAGTGGATATAAGAAAATGGAAAGATCTCCCATGTTCCTGGATATATAGTAAAAATGGCAAATTTTCCAAAAGCAATATACAGATTCAGTGCACTGCCCATCAAAATCCTAACACAACATTTTATAGACATTGAAAGAACAATACTCAACTTCATTTGTAGTAACAGAAAAGCCAGGATTGCGAAAACAATTTTGCTCAACAAATGAAACTCAGGAGGCATCACCATCCCTAACTTCAAGTTGTACTATTGAGATACAGTAATAAAGACATCCTGCTACTGTCTTAAAACAGACTTGTGGATCAATGGAATCGAATTAAGGATCCAGGCAATAAAAGAAAAACCTATGAACACATGATCTTTGACAAAGAGTCCCAAAATATTCAATGGATAAAAGATGGTATCTTTAACTAATGGTGTTTGGCATAGCTCGTTGGTTGTGTGTAGGAAAATGAAAATAGATCCAAGCCTGTCACCCTGTACAAAACTCAAATCCAAATTGATCAAAGACCTCAGCATAAACTCAGCCACTCTGAACTTGATAGAAAAGAAAGTGGGAAATACCCTCCAATGAACTGGCACAGGAGACCACTTCCTAAATATAACACCAGTGGCACAGACACTAAGAACAATAATCAATACATGGGACCTCATGAAACTGAGAAGTTTCTGTAAAGCCAAGGACACTGTCAATAGGACAAAATAACAGCCTACACTATGGGAAAAGATTTTCACCAACCCTACAAGTGATAGAGGACTGATCTCTAAAATATATAAAAAAGAACTCAAGATACTAGAGCCCAAAACCTTGAATAACTCAATCAAAAAATGCTGTTCAGAATTAAAAAGGTAATTCTCAGCAGAAGAATTAGGAATGGCTGAAGGGCACTTGAAAAAGTGTTCAACTTCTTTAGCCATCAGAGAAATGCAAGTCAAAACAACTTTGAGATACCACCTTACACCTGTCAGATTGGCTAAGATAAAAGGCACAGATGACAGCCTGCCTATGCTGGAGAAGTTGTGGAGCAAGGGGAACACTCCTTTATTGTTGGTGGGAGTATAAGCTTGTTCAAGCACTCTGGAATGCAGTATGGTGGTTTCTCAGAAAACTGAGAATCAATCTCCCCAAGGATCCAGCAATACCACTTCTGGGTGTATACCCTAAAGATTCACATTTGCACTCCAAAGGCATTAGCTCAACTATGTTCATAGCAGCATTATTTGTAATAGCAAGAACCTGGAAACAACCTAGATGTCCCTCAACTGAAGAATGGATTAAAAATTACATTTCATTGACATCTCTTCTATCTACATAAAATTTCCTGTGATAATAACTTTTGAATACTTCCTTTCATAATTGCCTATTTATAATAATTAATAATAAAATTAGGTGTTTTCTTTGTTCCTGGGAAGATAACTTAGCTGTCATTTCAAAAATAATTTCATATACATAGCCATTATGCTATTACACAATAACTCATACATATTGTAGATAATAATTAATGCTATCATTTTTTGCAGAATTCACAAGAATCCATGTGTCTCTATGGCTTATTTATTTGCATTTCAAAACATGAGTTCTTTTCATAAGTCAGCTACTGAGGTAGATAGTAAAGTAATAAACTATAAAGAATGAAAATTGAGAATGTAAACAAGTACAGTATGAGTGGTGTCACATGATCAGTTTTTCATGTTGAGGGATCCAACATGGGTCTCAAAATCCACATTACTATTTTTTTATGCTCTGTGCAATTCAACCAGTTTAAATATTGGTGAGATTAATGAATGCTACAGAATATCACACCCATTGTAAAATTATATTTGATTGAAGTAAAGATTCCTATATATACTTGAAGTTCTTAATCAAAGCAGAGACAACCCATAAAAGTTTACATGGGTAAGATCTTGCAAAACCAGGCAACAAATTAAAAGAAATGAAAGAAACTCTTGCCTTGAGATAAACAAGGTAAAATGAAACTTGATATATACTATCTGTGAGAAAGCCTGAATGTAGCTTTAGTGGCTGAAAATGTTCATTGTAGACATCTAGTAAGAACTAACACCAGAATGTTGAAAGCGCATAAAACTAAATTCTACCAACCAAGAGAGAAACTTGCATACTAGCTTACAGTTCTGACTGACATCTTCATTTCTAAGTTATGACAACTTATGAAATGGAAACTCTTCTAAGCCATAGATAGAGTTTTGACCTTTAGAATATGTGAAATAATACATACAAGTTGCTTTAAGTTTATAAGCTTTATGTCACTTTTTATACAGCTTAAAACACCGATGCAGTGAAATGTAAACATGAATAAGACATCTTAATCAGATTTGGAAAGGCTCCTAAATAGTAATGTAAAGTCCTAGGGGATTATACATCATCAAGTTAAGCATTCAAGACACAGAAAAGAAGGAGACAGATGAAGGCTAGAAGGAGAGAAAGCTCATGAAATTGACAAAAATTAGTATGAATTGAACACTATATTTAAGGAGAAGGAAGATGCATTAGTACATATCAGTGGCCAAGACATGCTTCAGATTCTAAAGGAGCTTACTTCATGTACAATTAAGTATCATATATATGGAAAGCCGAATGTGTTTCCTATCCCCCACCATTTCTACCTGTCAGGTATCTAAGTTAAAACCAGAAGCCTTTCTTTGTTACATTGCTAGACAAACTAAGATTCTAGATAGAATTAGGTTAAGAATTTAACAATAATGAGATCTTTATTTTTGCTGTATGTGGAAAGGCCTCACCTTTTATCATAACATTTCTCTTAGGATCTATATAAAATGGATATATAGATTTAAAAAAAGATAATAATAATTTGGATGCATCGCAATTAAAGTGCTAAGAGGCAAAAAATAGCTACAAATGTTAGAACCTAGAAAAGCAATCATATAGAAAATTTTAAAAGGAAGCAGCACTGCAAATGAACTTGTTTATATTGAGGTTAGAATTCAATTATTGTGAGATTATATCTCAATTTAAAAGATTTATTTGATATTATATCCATTTTACACATTTATAGGGAGGATAGATACAAGTTAAATGAAATTTCTTAATTTGGAATAATTGTCTTCTAGGTTAAAACAAGATTTTATGATTCATACAACTGGCACATATTTAAAATCTGCTAATTATTTCCTACAAATGTAGTAAGTCTATTGCTGACCACTTTACACTAGGGATCACATGGCCTTTACCAGTTGTATTAATGTATATGCATACATGTACATAGTTTCTCTTTGCCCCTGAGGTTTTATCTTGTTAAAAGTTATGCTATCTTAAAATTGAGAAAGTAATGTAATATACATTTTATTGCATAGATATTTGTTAGGAAATATTAAAATCCTGTTTTATTAGTTTTTTTCAAAAATATCACTATTTTAGAAAATCACATATGGTAAGTTTTCTTCTGAAATTATATTTGATAATAGATTTATCCATTCAACTTAATAGTTTTTCTCTAAAGTAAATTTTTATCATTCAAAATAGCATGCTGATTCAAAGTATATGAATCTCTTTTAGTATCCAGTTCTATGAGAATGTAAAAATTCTTTTTAAAAAAAAATCAGTGCTGAAAACATCTATGTGATGTGAATGTTTATGAAATTGAGAAGGCTAAATATGAGACCATGTTAATCTACTACTAAGAATTTTTTTTTTAGATCTGTTAGAGAAAATGGGGGAGGAATAGCAGCTATTGTTTGTAAGTATGCTACTGTGGCTTAACTTGACGACAGTATACCTGCCTTAAAGTACACCAATTTGTGTTTGAGACACATTGTCTGAACAAGAAAGAAAATATTTACACTCAGTCAACCTTCACCTAGAGCATCACAGAACTTAAATATTGATAAAAACATAATCATATAAGGAGTGAGTCAGTAATATCCATAGCTACATTTCTGTGTAGAATGTGTTCATATGGTGTGTGTGTGTGTGTGTGTGTGTGTGTGTGTGTGTGCGTGTAATTGAATGAGACAGAAATAGAGACAGAATGAGACAGACACACACACACAGGAGAAAGAGAGACAGAGAAAGAGAGAAACAGAGAGATTCATTGAGCAAAAATGCATCCCTCAATGATTCATAGAAATCAAATCACTCAGCTGGTAAAATTTTCAATAAAAAGATAAAAGAATTAGAATAGAGGATAAACATTTTAGTTCTGCAGTGAGTTCAATGGTCTTTGACTGAATAAGGACAGTAGTTCTTGGTGGAAAGCACCTCTTATATTAAAGATGTAAACATAATCACATTTTATCCTCAGATAACCCATTGTGAATCGATTATCCAAATTAAAATCACAGGCTGAAACAAAGGCTATCAGATGCCATCTTTCATAGCCATTATCAAAAAAATGAGCATTTGTCTTTTTATTACCCCGAAGGACCACATATGGTAAGAATGGTCTACTCAGAAAACTCATGTAGGCCAGTTTTCCTAATTTTTTTGTATGTCATTTTCCAAACACATAGAAGCATAATTTCTTCAATACATAAATATATTTCATTTTTTACAAAAATATATATTTTCTGTTATCATATTCTCTACTATGAAATTCTTTCAACAGAATATTTGTAGTTGCTAATACTATAGGTGTCTTGCTGGTATCTTGGAGTTCATTGTTCTGCTGTTCAGACAGGCTAAAGATTGTAAGATTAAAATCTCCAGGAGGCCTCCTGTACTCACCACTAAGTACAGTTGGAGTCTCAGAGTTGAATGACTTTGCGGTGGCTTTTTACTTCAATGGAGCTGTGCCAGTGAGAGTCATAGTGATTCACGTTGGTGGTTGTCTTCATGACACACACATTTTCACTCTTTTTCTTGACTCATGTCTACACTCCCCTCCAATGTTCTATGAATTCTACCTGTACTTTTAACTTGGTCTTCTGCATTAATTCATTCAATGAAACAGTATTATTCTTTGAACTGATGTCTTGAAATAAGGAAATTTGTAAATGACAGATAAAATAGCTGGTATCTATTGAGCCCTAGTGTATGGCTACTACTATGCTAAATACTAAGAATGCAGTTAGCACTCCAGTGAAATCTCCAGTAAAAGCTGAAAGAACAGAAAAATAAAGGGGCAAACCACTAAAAACTTCTTGCCTCTACAGAATCAATAAGCTGAAGGGGCTAAATTCCAGTCTCCTTCTTTCTTTGTCCAACCATATCACTTCCTGTCTCAACCTCCCTAGTGCTAGGATTAAAGGCTTGAGTTCACAAATGCTGAGATTAAAAGTGTTTGCCAGCACTACCTGTCCTACATGGCTAACTAGTGGCTGGCTTTGCCCTCTGATATTCAAGAAGCTTTATTTGCTAGAGAATATGCAAAATATTACATTTCACCTTATTTGTGTAAGAGAAAAAATGCTATAACTAATATAAGAAAAAACTATATAAAATATGTGCAACCAACAACTATATACAATATATATATATATATATATATATATATATATATATATAGGCAATGTGTTGGATTCATGGATCAGACACACACACACTACCAGAGTCACATAAGAGTTTATTCAGTTGAGGTGCCAGGCAGGTAAAAGGGCAGAGAAGAAGAGAAAAAGAGAGATTTCCACATTGCAGCTCGTCTTAAGACAATGGGTGAGCATGGATTTACTTAGCCATGACTAGGAGCATGTCCTCCACATGCAGCTGTGTTCTCCTGGTGCCATGTTGACTTTACTACATGGTCACTGCATTTGAGAAGTTCTTATCTCATCTGGCACCATGTTGGATTTATTCAGGATATGTGTGTGTGTGTATATAGAGAAACAACAACAACAACAAAAACATCAAAATACTCTGAGTGAGGAAACCCAGAGCCATAAAAACAAACACGGTATGTACTCATTTATAACTGTATTAGAGCTAAAGCAAATGATAACCAGGCTACAATATACAATGCTACAGATATATGGCAACAAGGGGGACCATAAGAGAGACATCCCTGGATTCTCAGGATAAAGAAAATAGATAAGATATCCTGAGTAAATCCAGAGCATGGGGAAAAGCATCAAGGGAGGTGGGAAGAGAACATGGTGAATGGGATGGTTGAGTTGGGGGAAGGACAGAGAGGATAAAGAAAGAAAGAAGATTCTTGACAGATTGAACACTTTTGGGTGTTGGGGAGAGTCCTAGTATTAGGGAAATTCCCAGGAATCCACAAGGATGACCCAAGATAACACTCCAAGTAATAGTAAAGAAAGTACTTAAACTGGAATTCCCCTGTAATCAAATAGATAGTCACCCTAATCCAGCAAATGATGCAAGCAGATACAGAAACCCACAGCTGAACACTAGGCAGAGATTTCAGTTCAGTCAAAGAGAGGGAGGAGGAATTATAATGAGCAAAGAGTTCAAGATCATGGTGGAGAAACCCATAGAAATAGCTTATCAGAATTATTGGCAAGTCACTGACTCTGGAATTAGGAACTTGCATGGAGCTGAATGAACTAGGCCTTCTGATTGTGAATGACAGTTGTGTGTGGCTTGGGCAGTTTCTGGGCCTCTGGAAGTGGGACCCGTATTTATTCCTAATGCATGAACTGGCTTTTTGGAGCTTATCCCTTATAGACAGATATGTTACATAGACTTGAAAGAGGAGGGAAGGGCTTAGTCCTGCCTCAACTCCATCTGCCAGACTTTGTTGATTCCCAATAGGAGGTCTTACTCTCTCTGAGGAGAGGATAGTGGGTGGGGAAGGGGAGAAGTTGAAGAGTAAATGGGGGAGATGTGGTTGGTATATAAGATTAAAAAATTTTAAATAAAAAAATGTAAAAAGAAAATTGTATCTTTAATATTATTGTATTATCCCAATACCCCATTATATCCCATATAATGTTTGTAAATCAAAACAACTTTGCAATAAGTTGCATTGCATAACATAAATGCTCATTTGTACTTTTAAACTAATGTGCAAAAACCAATGTTCTAAGAATTTTTCTTTAAATATAGTGATTTAAAATTCCAACCACCAAAAAATGGATCAATACCCAATAATGATAGTTACAATTTTATACAACATTTTTAATGACTATTTTTAAATTTTGTAATATTTTGCTTTTAGTAACTTATTAGTGTGGGTTATATAGACTTTGCAAACTAATTAAGGTATGTAATGCTAAATACACATCTTTTCAACAACACATGTGTGAAACAGAATCTTCATTCTCAATGGCCTAACCTAAAATAGGCTCATACATTCTTATTTTTTAACACAGACGAAATCAATACTATTTATTGAAGTATAAGATAATGAGTCTTCTTCCTTACCTTTTCCCTGATCCTTTGTTACCAGTTATAGCTTTTGTCTCAGCTGATCTTCTCTCATTCTAGGATTTGATGCAAAACAAACACAAAATTTCTCTGAACTATCTCTATAGTCACTGAGTATAAGCTTGGACACATTGTCAAGATTTTTTCAAGGATTCTCATCAATATATTTCTATGACATATGTCATTTCTTCACTATATAAAGTCAACAAACTCAATTTTGCTCAACCATGGATTTTTGTATCAGTTCTTAATACTAGAAAACAGTAACCACTGGTGTCCAAATCTGCTTCATTGAACTTAACTATTAATTTCTGTGGGAATAAATTATTTACACATATTAGCTTTCTGGAGTAGTCACAGCCGTGAATTAGGTGATTTACTCAGCAATTCATTGATTCATTCATTTAGAGCCATGGTCCTGATATGGTGGATTCTTTCCAAGGCCTGTGAAAAGGGACCTGTTGAATGCTTCTCCCCTAGCCTACAGTCTTTCTGACAAACTCTTGAAATTTATTGGTTCAGTGGAGAATCAGCAGTCATCATCTTTATTATTTCATGGATTCTATTTCTTTTAATTTATGTCTAATATGTTCTTTTGGAAAACACAGTAGTTATATAAGATTAATAACCTAATCTCCAGCTTAATATAATCATGCTTTAATTGGTCACACCTGAAATTAACTGATCCCTGATTTGAAAATTTCTTGTGATACTAAGAGCACAAAATGTCAATATATGATTGCAGATGTCACAAATATAATTACAATTGATAAATTAAGTATAAACTATTTTTGTTTATTTTTATCTTGTAAAGTTTGTGATTGAATAACTCTTAACTTAAACTTTGTCATAAAAATAATTATGTTCAATGCTGGTTGAAAAATATATTTTTAAACAAAATTCAAACAGTTGTAGGTCATCTGCCTTTGAATTTGTTGCTGGGAAAAGAGCCCCAAGAGATTTCCAAATCGGTACAGGCTATTCTCATTGTCTGTGATTTCCCACTAGAAATAGATGGCAGGGCCATTTTGTTGATGATAATACATAATTTAGAAACACGACATAGAAATAAGATGCAAATGTATTTAGAGTTTTATCTCTGATGGCTGGCATCCACAGTACCAGAGGCTACTATATAGAGATAGTTACCTGAGCATTGGTTGTCATGCATATGCATGCAGGCTACAGAACTGGCACAGCTATTGTCTACTCCTTTTTTTTTGTGAAAAGATATTAAAATCTGTACATAATTTGAAATTAAATTGTTGATTATAAGCCATCTAGTGTAGCTTTATGGTAGAAGGATGTGTTAATTCTCAAGCAGATTTCTGACAAAGAAACTGAAAAGAAGGTGAGATAAAGAAAACAAGAATCACTTTACAGAAAACAAGAATGAAGGCAAAGTTTCATCAAGAGTGGTGTTACATCAGAAGACAGTATCCCAGAAAACCTGGATACCCAGATAAGGGCTGTAGGAAATTTTAACAGAACCAGAAGAGAAATTAAAAATTAAAAGTCTATGATTCTGGTCAGTACATAATAATGTGTAAATTTGTCTTCATTTCAAAAGGCTAAAATTATAACTACTAAGAAGTGAGAAATATTTCTTCTCTTTTAAAGCAATGCAGCATATAATATGTATAAACATGCATTATATACCATATAACAGCACACATACAATTCAACCACATACTGACAACAATTAGCAACAGTGGTGTCATTCACAAACCAAACAGATATAATGTACATAACAGAAATAGGGTCTCTGGATAAATTGAGATCACTCACATATGAAACTTTTTTGTTGTTTTTCTTTGTTTTTTTTTTTTTGTATTTTTTTTTTCTCTTTGCTCTTTGGGAACCACCACCCAACTTCCAAATAAATATAGAGGCTTACTTTTTCTTATGAATACCTGACCTTATCTTGGGTAATTTCTATCCAGCTTTTCTTGAATTATGCCATTTGTCTTTTGCAATTGGGCTTCCATCTTTCTCTATTCCGTATACTTTATTTTACTTCTTACTTCGCTGCTGGCTGAGAAGCTGGATAGTTGGCCCCTGACGTCCTCCTCCCCTCATTCTTTTCTATTTCACATCTGATTCTTCTTTTTCTCCTTATATTTACTCTCTCTGCTTGGCAATGCCACTCATTTCTCTCTCCAGCCTAACTCTTGCCTGTTCAATTCTTTATTAAACCAACTAGTTGTTTTAGATAGGGTAAATAACACAGTGTCATAGAGTTAAACAAAGAGAATCCAATACATCTTTGCATCATGAAACTAATATTCCATAGCATAAACAAATATAATACATATTAAAATAATATTTCATAACTGTTCCTTGTCTCACCCTTATCATTTAATAACACTACCTCTCAGGCTCAGAAATTATATTTATAATATTTTTGCTTTCTTATTAATTGCCTATGGCAAGCTGGTGGTGTCATCAATTCTATTTCTCACTATTAAATTATCTTGTTAAAAATGCATGTGTGTGAGAGAGAGACAGAGACAGAGAGACAGAGAGAATTTAAAACATTATAGGATTATCTAATTCATAACACTAAACATTGAGTCGTAACTGGGCAGAGCAAGAAAAATGCCATTTCCCATATTTACAGATACAAGTGTAGTTTTGAGTTACATGGAATGTCAGCACTGCGAAAGTCCTGACATGGTTTAAACAATATCAATAAAAGTGAGTTCCCAGCTCGTCAAACATTAAGCACACTGAGTTATCTCTTTTAGTCATCTCTGTTGGTGAATCATTTTGTCTGGAAAGTAAGAAATGACTTAATATAGTTATTTCCATGTTTTCAAGAATAAACTGAAAACTCAGGAAAATAGTTAAGTCAACAATGCCCTATGTAGTCATGAAGGCAGACACTTCACAGAACAGTGTTGATTCTCACTGAGTCCTTCACCATCTCAAAACTGGATGCTTTTGTTATTCTAAGAAATAATATATATTTTCCCCATACATGAACTGATTGATACCTCAGGTGTCATTTTGCCAGAAAGAAAAGAGTTTTTTGCTTTGTTTTGCTTTATCAAAGACTAGAGGGATGGCATAGCTAAAAATGTAATTTCTCCCTCCTATGTTTTATTTCAAATCATTGATATAGTGGAAGGAGTCAGATAATTGGGACTCTAAAGGAAAACAGCATAGGTTATTGCACATGAAGTTGTTCACAGAAATACAAACACAGAGAGACAGAGACAGAGAGATAGAGACGGACACAGACAGAGACAGAGACAAATGGGGGAATGCCTAGGTAAGCATCAGATACAAATGCTATTTAAATTTCTCCAGGTATTCTAAAAAATATTTTCTGTGTTTAAATAATGTCTAAAATAATTTTAATATAATCTCATAAAGATCAATGAAACTTCTTTTAATCATTTTAAACTACTAATTTTAGAGACTTTATAAAATAAAGCTCAGCTAGAGTAAATGGCATTTGTGAATTGGGTTAAAATTAATCTTAAATCTAAATGAAATTGAAACTTATAGATTACTTTATTATCAATTTAATCATAAATATGTCTATAAAATCATGGCAGTGTTTTGAGAAATGTAAATGTTTTTGGAAATGTAAATTTCCAAAGTAAATGCTATTTTTAATATTTTGAACATTATTCAATGGGATTCAGAGAGAATTTTTTGATATCTTAAAACTGAAAATCAATATGATTACCCACTGAATGAACACTTTTAAAGACAATATTAGCTAGCTAATAATTTTGATAATTCTAAGTTTCTTGAAACCCTTTATATTAAACTTTTAAATCATAAAAATGTCAAAAATAGAGTCATTTCCAATAATCATTTATAACAATTTCAGGGAAAAACTCACATCACACATATTGAAATCTCTGCAACGAAGAAAATGAATTTGTTTTAAGTAAATTGTTTTCAATGGCTGAGTAAGTCTAGATCATTTTCATATTGAGATATGCAAAATATTTGACTCTGGTTTTCTTATCTATGTAATTTACCTTTATACATTTAGAGAATGTAAGTTATTCAAGTGGGAAATATTTGAATAGAATTCTCTCATTCATAATTTATACAGTGAGTTCTCATGCAGCAAGGTTGATCTATGATAGAAAATGAAGTGCTCAAATAAGGATAAAAGGGAAATGAAATTATGGCCTTTTAGAACTTTCAATTTGGAAACTGGAGCACATGCTCATCTGTGGTTTAGTATGCGACTCTATAAAGTGTGATGACAGAGGAAGGGTTGCTATTTAAAAGCCTAACTTGAGAAGTGAAGCCTCACAAAATTTATCTGCTGAGCAGTGCATTGAATCAAACACAGGCTTTACTTTGAAAATCAGACAAACATAAAATTTCAGGCTGCTATACTTACACACTTATCTATTTGTCTATCTATTATCTATCTATCTATCTATCTATCTATCTATCATTTACCTATGTATATACACAAACATAAATATTTGTATGCATTTATGTCTGTTTTCTTTTTTAATTCAATCCGTGTGAATACTTCCACATATTTATTAGTCATTATTTCTTTGCTATTGTTTTATTATAGTTTAATCCTTTTCAGGGAAATCAGTTTCACTAAATATATCATTTGTTTATTCTATCCCTGAAATAATTGCATAGATTTTTTTTACTTTGATTCAATTTGTATTATAAATATATTCATTGTTTGTTTAACAAATGGAACAACTATAAATAGCCAAATGCAAAAGTTATCTATTAATTTGAGGTAATCTGTAACACTGGAGGCTGGAAATTCACAGCAATTATTTTCCATGTATAAATAGAAGAGAGCTCTATCACTAAGAGAAATAAAACAGACAGGTAAGTAAGGTTTGATTGAGAATAACTGGGTGCAAAGTCACTGGAACATAGTGTAACATGAGCTACTACCAAGATATTTGTGTATAAAACACAGTAATAAACAAAACATTGTATCTGTGGGGCTGTGTTGGTGCTCCTTGTCTACAGATCAACAAGGTAAGCACATTCTGTAAATCCACATAGCTATGAATTATTTAGAATGCATATAGTATTTCAGGTACTTCTGACTATCCAGCACAGGGTTGCATGTTCCAGCCTTTTACCTTTGCTTAATCATTTTTTTTTCTCTGATAGAGAACAGCCTAGTTCCCTCTGCCAAGCATTTAATTTCCTAAACTTTGAAACTTACAACAGATATAGTTTTGCAGTTGCTAATACTTCCCTTTGTCATTTTACCTGCAATGCTCCCACAAGTGCTGTATATAAGTAGAATTATTTTAGTGATTGTCTTGCTGGTGTCATTCAAACCTTTATTTTATTCTTCTCTAATGCATCTAATAAGGTCATTCATTTACTTCCAATCAAGTTGGATAATTTATGAGTGAGTCTGCATTTTATGATTAAACACACAACACTGTGATTAATCTTGCTTTTAATTTATACACAGTAATGATACCAGTATAGTCTATACATCTATTGATCCTTTCTGATGCTATCTGCCACACCAGTTATATCAAGCAATTATATACTTCTAAAAATATCTCCAATACTATGCTTACAACAATCATATTTTAAATTTCCTGCATCCAATGAGCTTTATAGCCTGACAGTTAGTTCTTATTTTTGTGAACACCAGATAAACAGAACCATACAACTTGAAATATTAGAGTGTAGCTTCTTCATGCAGGGTCAGTCAACTAAGAATCAAGTGAGGCTAGCATCTCATGCTATTACCCCAGCAAAGGGAAGAATGAAGAAGATATTGGATATACCTATATTCCAATATATGTATTGGAAACTCAAAGATTTCCTGGTTTACATTGTGAGTTCCTGGCCAAATTAGTATGTTTCAAAAACCAAATCATAAAACTAAGATATATGATATGTATTTGTCTTGGTTTAAGTTATAGTAGAATTCTGTAGTAAGTCCATATTTTCTTGTGTTTGTTTCTGTTATTGCTGTTTTTATTTTTAGTATGGAGTATTTTATTAGTTGTTCAAGTATTTCAAGATCACAAAGTATACATTTGTTAAAAATCATTCATTGAATTATTTTTAATTTTGTTATCTAAAATCTCACGAGGTTTTTCAGAATCTTCAATTTATCAAACAAAATTTATAATGTATGTCCTTATGATTTTCTGGAATTTCAGTCATATCTGTTATAATGTTTGCCTTTCAATTTTTAGTTTTATTGAAGTAGGTCTTCCCTTTTTTGGTTTAATTTGGTTAAGAATTTGCCAATTGTGTTTAATCTTTAAAAAATAAATTAATTAATTTAAAAAGAGAAAAAGAAAAAAAAATTTACAAAAGCAAAATAAACAAAACAAACAAAAACAAAACCAGTTAGCTAAATTATAATAATATATTACAATTAATTTCTTTAAAATATACTTTCTATGGATAAAAAAATTATAATTACTGTTTCCTACTTGAAAATATGTTAGTTTTTTCCAGGTTTCAAATTGAATTAACTTAGATAAATATACTCTAAATATTAAATCTAGCTTTCCATGTGAACAAAGGCCTTTAAATATTTTCATCACAATTATGAATTTATTTACTGAGTGCATATGTAATTATATATGCTTGAATGAACATGTCAAAGTGTACATGTATGTGGGAGCCAAAGAATAATTTATAATAGTAATTATTTTTCTTCATGTACTTCCCAGAATCAATGTCAGGTTCTAAGAAAGGACAAGAAGCATCTTTACCTCTAGAGACACCTGTTTCACCAACTGTAAAGAGATCATTATGTAACTTTAGTAAATGCTTAATTCTGACCTGCTTTCTGACAGTTTCTTTACAGTGCTCACATCCATGTCTCAGGGAGTGTTCTAGGAGAAGGAGCAGAAAGAATTTAAGAATCAGAATGTCAGAAAGTCATCTGTTAAGCAATTCTTCTTGAAAACAGCTATATAAATAAGTCTGAAATAATGGCGTTATCATTTTATTTTCATGTATTAAAATGCTTCATATCCCATCAGTTAAAATGGGAGAAATTTATATACTTTTAATTAAATTCAAATGTATAAATATAAAATAGAAATAACAATAAATCATTGGCAACAAATGTTTGTGAAGAAGTAGAGAAGCAAAAAATTTCCAATTCACTGTTGGTGGTATTTCAAATGCTACAAATACAGACATCAAAGTAGAAAAGTCTTAAAAAAAAACCCTAAAATTGTGCTTATCATATTGCCCTGCTATAACAGACCTTGGCAAAATCCCAAAACTGGCCTTGAATCCTCTTCCACAAAGATAGTTTTCATAGAATTTAAAGGTGCCAGATGTGCTTTCAAGTGAGACGGTCAGGGAATTCCACAGCTTTAAATTCCCCAGCCTTGGAATCACAATACTGGCCCAACAAGTTTCTTCCACTGATATAATACAAACTCATTATGGATACAAACAAAAAGTACCTAAAAGACTTAAATCTTTTCCCACTCTGTAGGCTGGCATTTTGTCCTATTGACAGTGTCCTTGGCTTTGCAGAAGCTTCCCAGCTTCAGGAGATCCCACTTATTGATTGTTCGTCTTAGTGCCTGTGCCACTGGTGTTATATTTAGGAAGTGGTGGCCTGTGCCAATTTCTAGAAGTGTATTTCCCACTTTCATTTCTATCAAGTTCAAAGTGGTTGGGGTTAAGCTGAGGTCTTTGATCCAACTGGATTTGAGTTTTGTGCAGGGTGACAGGCTCGGATCTATTTGCATTTTTCTACATACTTTCTTCCAGTTATGCCAACACCATTTGTTAAATATACTATCTTTTTTCCATTGAATGTTTTGGGCCTCTTTGTCAAAAATTAGGTGTTCATAGGTTTTTGGGTTAATGTCTGTATCCTCAATTCTATTCCATTGGTCCACAAGTCTGTTTTTATGCCAGTATCAAGCTGATTTTATTACTGTAGCTCTATAGTATAGCTTGAAGTCGGGGATGGTGATACCTCCTGAGGTTCTTTTGTTGAGTAAAATTGCTTTGGCAATCCTGGCTTTCCTGTTATTCCAAAGGAAATTGAGTATTGTTCTTTCAAGGTCCAAAGAATATTGTGTTGGGATTTTGATAGGCAGTGCATTGAACAAAACGCCAGCCTACAGAATGGGAAAAGATATTCACCAACCCTACAAGTGGTAGAGGACTGATCTCTAAGGTATATAAAGAGCTCAAGAATTTAGAGCCCCAAACCTTGAATAACCCTATCAAAAAATGGGGTACACATCTAAAAAGGGAATTCTCAGCAAAGGAACTACAAATGACTGAAAGGCACCTGAAAAAGTGCTCTTCATCTTTAGCCATCAGAGAAATGCAAATCAAAACAACTTTGAGATACCACCTAACACCTGTTAGATTGGCTAAGATAAAAGGCACAGATGACAGCCTATGTTGGAGAGGATGCGGAGCAAGGGGAACACTCCTCCATTGTTGATGGGAGTGTAAGCTTGTTCAGCCACTTTGGAATACAATATGTAGGTTTCTCAGAAAATTGAGAATCAATCTCCCCAAGGACCCAGCAATACCACTTCTGGGTGTATACCCTAAAGAGGCACATTCACAC